>APFE030002498.1:0-47553 GCA_000404065.3 Pinus taeda
CGACATAACAATAATAATGTAAGGGCACAATAATAACAATAGTGGGCTTCTATGGGGCACAATAGTAACAATATGGGCACTACATGGGTACATCAATATAATAAAGGGGTTGTACTAATAACAATAAGGGGTTACACTAGTAGTATAGGGGCCTAACAAAAATGATAAAGTTGGTCTTACAGGTCAACAAGATTTGAGAGTTTGCCAAGAAATCCATCAAGAAATCGACTGACCCTAAGGATCTGGAAGTGTATGAAGAATTGGATATGAAGGTGAGATTGATCATCCTAGATGGTGTGAAGGACTCCCCAATACCACATTTGTCCATGAAGAACTCCACTCATGAGAAGTGGATGGCTCTTCAAATTTTTTTCCAAAATAAGAATGAGAACTAGGTATTGGTATTGGAGGACAAGTTGAAGTCCACCAAGATGTTACAGGGTGAAGGAGTGACTTGGTATTTGACGAGGTTGTCTCATGTCAAAGATGAACTTGCTACCCTCAATGTGACTATTTCAGATACTGATATGGTGAGGATTTCCTTGAAAGGGTTTACTCCAGAGTGGAGTCCATTCATCAAGGGGATCGTTGCTAGGGACAAGTTGCTAGACTAGAAAAGTCTGTGGGACAAATTTATTCAAGAAGAGTTGCGAGACGAGGATCTTCATCTGAAGAAGAGGGAAGATGATGACATGGAACTCACAACACAAATGAAGGGTAAACAGAAGAAGCACTTGAGTAACGTCAAATGTTTTAATTGTGGCGAGATGGGTCATTTTTCATCGAGATGTTCGATAAAGAAGAAGACGGGAGATGATGGGAAGAAGAAAGGGAAGTAGGTCACTGGTGTTGCCACCTTTTTTAGATAAATGCTCTCACCAGGAGGTTGGAGGAGGAGGACATTGCTATGATCTCGTATTTCTTGTAGGGTGTTATCAATGAGTATGGATGTTATGTGGATAGTGGTGCATCAAAGCATATGACAGGGTCACAAGAGGTTTTTGAGACTCTAGCTGATTGGGACTTAGAAGGAGATTCGAGGATCGGGAGTTGTACCATTCAGGATGGAGACATGATGGGTTGATGAGGTTCCACAATGTACTATTTGTACTAGGAATCAGATATGGCGTGATGTCTGTCTCGATGGTCGAGAAGGAGTTTGAGGTCTTATTCTAGGATGGGAAGGAAAGACTTAGACCCAAAGGCTCTAGCTCCACAAGTATTGTGCTTGGAGTTAGAGAGCATGGCCTATATAGGATAGCGAGCAAGCCTATGGATCCTGGGAAGAAGAAGTAAGAGGACTAGGTGTAGGTTCCAAAGAAGTAGGTGTAGGTGCAGGCTTTAGAGGAGAAGGTACAAGTTCTAGAGAAGAAAGTACAGGTTTCAGAGACTCAGGGAGAGTCGAGTTCTAGAGGGAGTTGGCAAGTTTAGAGGGAGACTTTACATCCCAAGAAGAGCACATGGTTAGTGGGGAGCAAGTGTGCTCCTAAAACGGCCAAGAAGGAATCATTGAGAGTGGAAGAATTTTCAGGAGAAGAAGAAGAAGCGGGATGCTTCCAGTGATAGCAACACTTCTGAGAGAGACATAATTCATACTCCTAGGATTGCTGCAGTTGTGAGCGTCAGCAGTGGGTGCGTGTTGCAAGTAGTGATGATGATGATGATGAGTTACTTCCTAGTCTTGGAAGTACCTCCCTCACTAAGAGGTAGTGTTGATTTTTGATAACTTGGGAGGCACTCCAAGCCCTAGGGTTCGGGGTTTGGAGTTTAAAGCACCACAATAGGGGATTGGGGGCTTGGAACCCAAGGTTGGGATTTTTCATCCATCGATGTTTGGGAAAAAACCATGAGAATTTTCTACATGTGATGAATGGAGATGATAGAGGACAATGAGGAGAATCCAACACAATGAAAATCATCAAAATCTAAGTTGTAGAAGACTAGATATTAATTTTTGAAGATATATCGTGGGCTTGGTTAAGGTCAGCCTAATAGTTGGAGACCTCATGACAGCTAGGCAAGACCTCCTTAAGAAATTTGTTGGAGCCAAATGTGAGAATATAAATTAGACACATGTGTGAGGTTATTTAATCATCCACGAGTGAAACATTCACAGAGATACGATTATGAAGCAGTCAAAGTCACTTAAGGACAAGACATGGAGGAGAATATGATTCTTTTGGGTTATTTTCATCTCCTATGAAGGTACGAGTAGAGGAGCAGGCATGTCGTAGTTCCTAGATGAGTTCTAGTGTAATGTAGCATGGCTTGAGGGCCGGTTCATCTCTTCCTTAAGGAGCCGCAGGGTGGCTGTAACTTTCAGGTAGCCACACGTCTGTTTGGACAGTAATAAGAAGAGGTTGAGACCGTGTTTTGGGGATCAGTCTAGCTTAGGTTGAAGGAGAGAGGAAGTGACAACAATAGAAGGGAGTTTGGGTGGATTAGAAGGGAAAGTGTGGACTATAATATTGCCCTAACCAGTGATCTTAAATTGCAGGAGTATTACAGTGGTCAAGAGGAATGTGCGAGTTGTATCTATGTTGAATTTGTGCTAGGTGGAAAGTTTTCCCAGTGTTTGGACAATTTGTGCAGCTTGTGGGAGCCAATTGGAAGGCTTGACTTGGTGGTTGGAAGCCTTTCCTAGGAGCAAATTTCATAGTGGAGTTGTGACATTTGTATTGGGCACTTAGTGGTCGGTGGAGGGTAATAAGAAAGTGTCCAAAATAGCCCTAGATAAGCGTGACAAGAAGAACATTGACAATTGTGTGTTGGGTGAAGGATTGAGCCTAATGTGTAGCTATTTGACGGACGAAAGAAGCTACTAGATTGGCAGATTAGCGATCAAGGTATTGGCCAATCTAGAGGAGAAGATTGCATTAGCTCATGTTCATTGTAACAAAAGTGATTTGTAGCAGTGATAGGTGTCAACCCTTCTGGAGTCTCTATGTGTTGCCTCTTGATGGACTAAGGGGCAGCTAGAGAGGAGATTAGGAGCGAAGGATAGACATTATGAGATACAACATAGAGGTTGTGATTGTGCACTAGAGCAACGAGATTGTCATTGTATCTTGTATTCTTGTACCATTGGATATTTGAGGGCCATTATCCTTGGTACGGGATCCCTAGACTGTTGTATTACTTAGTTGGTTTAATATAATGAAGATTGGGTTGTTGTACAATATTTTGTAAAAAGTTGTCTATATTTGTGCATATGTGATTTATATTCCGCTGTGAAAAGTAGATTTGTTGAGATTCTTGGTTTCTAGCGTCAGTGATTTTAAGATTCTATCATAAACACGAGGGTTGTGGAAATTCAACAAGGAAGTCCTATTATGAGCATGACAGGCAGACAATTATGACTACAGAATTACAACGTCAACATCAAAAATTATTTTTGTGAATTGATCAGGATATAGGCGTCTCTTGACTTGGCAGTTCATCCACCCTTAGGTATGAGATGATTTCTATAGGGGGATATCATGCAATTCTTCCATTGGGTTTCAGTTTTACGGAGAGCAGTTCACGCACTAGTGATTCGTCGATGACTTAGGGCACTGGACTAGTATGGTAGGACGATTAAGACATGTGGTTTCTACTGGCCATTACACTACGTAGTGGTCAGCAGTAGGAATTGGAAGTGATGGGATTAAAATATGGATGTGGGATCGAGGGACCATTGGGTTAGTGGACTACCTTATTCCGGTATGACCATGGGAATGATAAAGACAAGACCACATCTTCCTTGGGATGAATGGTTAGGGATTGTTAATATCATAACTATGGATCGAGGAAGGCATTCCCTGCTATTTTTTTTCCCAGAGACTGGACATGGATTGGTAGATTCTTACCGGGATGCCTTGGCAACATATATTTCCCCGTAGTTGACTTAACTCTTATTAGTGTTTTGACAAAGGATTATAAGAGTGGTTGACTTTGCAAGACCATGTGAGGGTCGAATTTATGACCAGACCGACGCAACATCCACATGGTGGTATCACTTCGAGATTAGTATGGGACCTTAGAGCTACAAGGAATAACAGTTGAGTCACCTATTGGGGAGAGTGTATTCCCACCTAGAAAGGACACCCAGATATCTCGGTGGGCCTACCTTTGGGAGTAGGTATAACACTTCCGAGGGGCATGTTGGGATGGCATAACACTTCACATGGATGGCCTTATGACTAGAAGGAGATGGATGTCATTGGCTCAAAGGGACAAGGGACCTATTCTATGAGACTTGTTTTGTACCTTAAGGAGTTCACTCTTGAGGATCCTAGGATCAATTTCTCAGCATGACAATTTCCCAAGGGGTTGACAAGGGTTTGGCAGTATCGAGGTACTCTTCATGTCGATATTATGTGGGAGTCCTCTTGCACCCATAAATTTTTGGATTGTTTGTGGAGCAAGGGGTGCTTCACGTCGAGCATGAAGAGTTGGAATCCTAGTATCGATGGATTCCTTTTCGAAAGGCTATCACACAGATCTAGGGTGACTTAATGGCACATTTGTGACCCCATTATTGCTTGCAGAGGCACTTTGGGTTAGAAAATAGAGAGATCACTTGTTCAAGCATTGCACGAGGGAAAGTAAATTTAGGGAGGGAGGAATGTAATGTCCCCAATTTTTAATTTACAATATGAGGATGTTAGCATGGGCCACAAGGAGGCCATGCGCACCACTAGATAGGGAAGTTTAATTTTGGGAAGAAAAGTGGGGGCCACCAAGGAGGCAATGCACATTATTAGAGAGGGAGTGTGATTTGGAGGTAAAGTGGGGGCCACCAAGGAGGTAATGTGCACCATTATAGAGGAAGTGTGAGTTGGAGGCAAAATGGGAGCCACCAAGGAGAGCATATGAGGCCAAGCTCATTTAAAGGCAAGGGGGGAGCACTTTAGATTATCTTTTGACCATCACATTTTAGAAATTAACATATCTTGGAGTTGTTTAGAACAAGGTCCAGAGTTTTGTTGAGTACAAGGAGTCTCATTCGAGATTCCAAGCTAGTTTCAGAGAAATTCAAGTGTCTCCCTAGCTGGAAATTTGGGATTTCTATTTCAGGGCTTCGACAGAGTATCATATTTTGTATTATGAATCAATAGTGTGCATCCCCTGGGGGTAGGGGCAGTGTGAATTGAATTGTCAGTTGGGTCGCTTTAGTAATTTTGGCAGCGAGAGTCGAAGGACTTATTCCTACGCTTTAGAGGAACAATTTTGGAGGTTATTGCAGGTGAAGAATAGGGGAGTTTGTGGGGGACAAGTTCTACATATTTTCGATGTGTATTCTCTTTGGGAGGGCTTGCATACACCTTTGATGAGTTATATCGAATTCTATATTTGGAGCAGGACTTGGGGGTTTGCTACAAAATATTTTAGGTAGGATATTTGGGGGAATTTCCAGTAGTGGGATTGAAGGCATTGTCGAAGGAACATTTCTTATAGAGGGCCATATAAACATTTCTTTGGTGTGTTTTCCCATCTTCTGTATTGAAGCCAAACCCTTGTTGGGTTTTTTCAGGGTTTTTGGGGATGATTTGGTGGGTGTGTTTCGAGGGTGATATAGGCATTTTATAGACGAGGTCATCCTCTTATTCAACTAGTTTGCAGTTAATTATCCATAGGACAATGCACATTTTCATTCTAGGCCCTACTTCATTTGGGTCATATTTTTGGTTTTTTCTTTACTCGTTGAGCAAGCTTAGGTTCTATTGTACCATCTCATTTTATGTACTTATATTGATGATTAATAAAATGGATTAGTGATTGCTAGAGTATGTTGTGTATTTGATTTGTTGGTTGTGTTATTTTGGCTATTTATTAGTTACCATTTTTTGTTTCAAACCCGTCTATGTTATTTACTACATTTCCAAAAAAGGGATATTACATTTTGGAATTTCATCAACAAATGTTTTTTACACGTATCTTTTGGCTAATGTGGTCCTGACAAACATTGTCAATTATTATTTATATTTACTTGTAAATATTGTGGAAGTATTGGCTTTGGGAGACAAGACTAAATTTTTTTGGTAGATGTAAATCTTAATATATTGTTATGAATAAAGTATTATTTCACTTTTTTGTTATTTTGAAAATACAAGAGGATACACCGCGGGAGCAGTTAAGCCCCAATTGTTAGGAAACATTTAAAAATCAGTTGTAGTCCAAGAAATGGCAGTGGGCATAAAATACTCCATCTTCTAGGGAATGAGGTCCACACCACAAGAATGATCATGACTGGAGAGAAATATCATGAATGGAATATGATTTAGAAAACAAGATTGCGGGAGAGAAAGGAAATCTAGAAATAAAGTCAAGGTTTCGGTGGGATATAAACACTAGACCTACATAGATAAACCTTTCAAACTAGATATAATAGGACGTTGCTAGGGCTTGAGGAGGAAAATCCGTGAAAGTTACTAATTTGTTTCCTAATAGAAAAGAGCCTGACACTCAAGGGGAAATCCTTGAAGTAAGAAATTCATTGGTTGGGAGTAATATGGTTATTCCTATTATATTTAAAAAATACAGATAAGTTTTTTGAATTATTTGATCATGTGTTGCGGAGAAATTGAGTTGTATATATTATTTATGTTTCTATGTGATAGATCAGTGTGGAAAAAGTCGGGAAAAGATCGGGATTAAATCCCGATTTTTTGATTTTTTTGGTTGGCCGATTAAATCGGCCGACTTTTTCCCGATTTTTTCCCAGTCGAAAAAGTCGGGATTAAATTGGGACTTTTTCCGAAAAATCGTGGTATTTTTTTAATGATTTTTTTTTTTGTTTTGAAAAAATCGGGATTTTATTGAAAAATCCGGATTTTTTCAAAAATGAATATTTTTGTATTTTTTTTAATTTTGCCGACTTTTTGCTGACTTTTTCGAAAAACTCCCGACTTTAACGACTTTTTCAACTTTTGGACCCTTGCCGATTTAATCCCGACTTCGACTTTTTCCACATTGATAATATATATATCTATTTATTTATTTTTTTCCCAAAAGAAAATTTGTAATTTTATTAATGAAAACAAAATTACGTGTTGTAGATGCTGTGACGCATTTCATCGCAGGTCTGTTCATTAGCTCTTATCTGTGGTGCACAATTTTGTTCAATGTGGGTAGTGGCTATAATAAGTTAGATAAAAAAAGGAACTGTATGTCTTTTTTGTTGGGGATTGGCCAGTCAATGACTGCTAATCAGAAGTTCAAAGAAAGCAAAACATAACGTATAAATGGGGAGAAAAAACATGCTTTTCTCCCTTTTTTCTTCCGAACCTTGCGCCACTCCCCTTGAGTTGGCATTGAAGATACAAGTGCAAGCGAAGTCTTAGCCATAGGTTGAGGGTTATCTTTATCAGAATCAGAGTTGTCTGATGTATGTCTTTTGGATCCATTGGTATCCATTGTATCTAGTATCTTTGCCGGTTGTGAGTCCATTGGAAACTGTGGATTTAATTCCTGTATTTCTGGTTCTTTGTTCATTTGATTGTCCTCGTTGGGTATGGGATGTTCCACATCAACTTCCTCCTCCTCATCAGAGACTGGTGGGGAAAATATGCCATCCCTTGGTCTGTTTCCCTGTTTTCTTCTTTCTTCGGGTATCTTTTTTGGTTTCAGGGCACGTATTTTGTAGGTGTCCTGTTTGCCGGCATATTCTGCATCTAAATGCTGTATTTTCATAATCTAGTATTTGTGTCCAACACCTCTATTTCTGCTTCAGTTGTATGCGGTTTGGCAAACCTTTGTTGAGATCTACTTCCACACAGATTCGTGCGAATGTGAAAATTCTTTCCTCTAGTCTTTGTGTGTCTGTTTTAATGTATCGCCCGATGGTGTTGCCTATGCCTGCAAGGACTTGCTGGTTCCAAAGATGTAATGGGAGATTGTGAAAACGAACCCATACTGGGATCCTGGAAACAACCATAGTATTTACATCAAATTCCGGAAACCACGGTGTGATGAAGAGACTCGTGGATCCCCAAAACCATGGTCCTTCCCTTAAAATAATGTCTCTAGCCTCTGTTATAGGGAAATTCACAATGAATAACCCCTTGGAACAGAGGTGAATATCAGAGTGAGTAGTCAAGTTTGCGAAAATCCAATGAAAGAGCTCAGTGGGTTTGGCCAGTAATAGTTGAATCGACATATAATAGCTTGTTTTTCAAAAGTATCACAATGCTCATCTGTTTTTGGTATATCTATGTTTAATTCTGAGATATGATTCAATTGCTCCATAATGTATGGACTGGGTTCAGTTCTAGCTTGCTTTGTTGTCGCTAAAGGTGTATTTTTCCCTTGGAGGATATTCTTGAAAGAATATCCTACATTTTTGTGCTTCTAATGTGTTCTTGTATTTTTTGTTGAACTGCTCCCAATGCCTCCTCCTGTATAATTTGTTCTGTTGTAGTCTGCTATGCCACCCCTCAGCCTCAGATTGAGTATTATAGTAGACACAGTAAAATATGGTAGTCTGTGAGGGGTTTAGGATCCTGGAATGTTGTGCCCCCAAAAATCAGATATTATAATCCAGTAAGATATCCAATATGATGGGAGATAAGATTCTTCAAATGCAACACACAGTCTGTTGCATGAACCCAAACTAAAATTGACATCCCTGAAGGGGTTTTAATAAGAATTTGAAATCGAAGAGAATTTACCAGTGGTGAGGGTTCTGATTCCGTCTGGAGGTGGCTAGGTCAAGCAACGTTAGGCGCGCCACATTGCATTGAGGTCTTTGTGGACTCCTTCAGGAATATGTTGCCCATGTTCGCGGTAGCCAGTCTCCTTCTTGGCTTTCCTTGCATCCTTGTCGGCTATCTTGGGTGAAGGCTTCTTCATGGCCTTGGGAGCAGCGGGCTTGGCAACTGATCTTGTAGAAGACCTTTTCGGAGTAGCAGGCTTAGCGACTACAACTGGTTTCTTGGCTTTGGGAGTCGCTGCCTTTGGAGTTGCAGGCTCAACCATTTTCGGTGCCTCAGGCTCAGAGGCCTTGGAAGGGGCCATTGCGAGAGCCTTGGCTGCAGGTTTCTTTTCTGTCTTAGGCTTGGGTGCGTCGTGCTTCTTTTCTTTTCTTCTCGGAAGCTTATAAGAGCCTTTCACTTTGGTTAGCTTGCTGGTATTTGTCAACTTCCGAAGCAGACCTCAGATTTATACTTCTCGTGCATGAACTTCACTATCGCATAAGGGCTCGAACCACTGCGCTCCTTCAAAGCCGCTATGGCTTCAAAGATCCTCTGTAAATAAGGGGGTTGTGCAGGTGGGGGTTTCAAACCCTTGTCAGCCGTCAGCTTCTTTTCCATTGGGGATTTCACCTTTTTCTCCTTCGACGCCTTCACGGGCTTTTCTCCAGCGACATTAGCATCTTCATTCGCCACGGGCTCGTTGGGACAAAATCTGTAGCAGGATCAGTTGAAGCCATGGATCAATGTCAATCCCTTGCAGAGCAGCTCTGTATAGCTCTAAGAATTATATTCTAGCTATATATATATATATATGTTGATTTGGGGTAGCATTGGATGTGCTCTAGCCACGAAAATTGGCAGAGAGGCTAAAACACATGAGATCTCCAATACCTAGAAAGGGTTTGGGCAGATTCTTAATAGTTTGGGAGATATTAAAATAATTAATATTTTTAATGGAGTCCCTAAGTCTAAACTTGGGGAAATTAAAATATTAATGTGAATTAATATAAAATTGTGTTAGAATGGTCCAAAAGACATGGATCAAGCCAGAACTAATCTTAGCCGTTGAGTAGGGACTTAATCTCGACCGTTGATTTGTCAACGAGAAAAGTATAAGAGGAGCCTTGAGGGTCACTTGGAGAACACACCAAGAGATCAAGATTTCGACTTTCTGGGGTTGGATTTGCTCAAAAAGTTGAGAGAGTGATCAGAGTTGCAGCTGAGGGGTAGTGAATACAAAAGCAGAGAGGCAGAGATAGCACCGGGAGGATCAACGTAGTAGCTGGAGAGAGGGACGCAAAAGTAGCCAAGGGTTCACGCAGAGCCAGCCAGGGCTCACACAGAGGCAGCCAGGAGCTGTGCAGTGCCTCAGAGGGCCAGCGTGGGTGACACAGAGGGCTAGAGGGCCGACGCAGTGCCTTTAGAGGTTGATGTAGTCCTTAGAGGCTGACGCTGGGGTTTCGTGGGGTAGATTGGAGTTGTGGAGCTGCCAGAGTGTTTATCTGGGTTTCAGCAGGAATATCTGCTTTCAAGTAGAGAGGTACTATTGCCGAGATTTTTCTCTGTTGGGTGAGCCAGATTTGGCACCCAGATTGTATTTTGAACTGCTTAATAAATCAAACCCTCAAATAGTTGCACTGGTTTTCCTGCATTGGGTTTTTTCGAGGACATTAGTCCAAAAACAACGGTGTCACTTGTGTGCTTGTTTCTATTTCCTTCAGTTGATGATATGTAATGTGTTGAGCATGTACTTGTTTTTATTTCTAGTATTTACATGGTAAATAACTTGTTAGTTAAAAGAACAAGTAGATAGGAATAAATTAGTAAAGTGCATGAAGGGTTTCCAATGTGTTAGACTTAGAAATTCCAACAATATATATATATATATATACACGAACCTAATGGCGAATCTCATCATAAAATTCAAACTCAAACCGAACCTAATTAATGCCGAACCCGAACCATGTGACATTGCTTGGACAATGGTGCCTCTTGCCACATGGCAGAGGCTAGAGAGCTATTCATTGGTTTTGCAAAGGATGACTCAGGGATCCATATTGAGCTTGGTGATGATTCCAAGTTTGCCCTGAAGGGACAGGGAATTATTCAATTCTAGCTTGAGTCAGGATGATCCTTTGATGTGCAGGAAGTAGTCCATGTACTTGGCCTAAAGAAGAACTTATTGTTCATCTCAGTCATGGAGGCCAAAGGTTATGAGGTTACCTTCCAGAGGGGGAAAGTGTTCATCTACCAAGAGGGAACCAGTCCAGAGACTACAGTGAAGATTTGAGTTAGGGAGGGGAACCTGTATAGACTTTAGGGTCATCCTGCTCAAGCACTCTTGCACACCAGTGAGAGCACGTGCGAGCTTTGGCATAAAAGGATGGGACATCTCCATGATAGAGCTCTACCATTACTGAGACAGATGGTCACTGGGCTTCCAAACTTCAGCCTTGACCAATAGGGGGTGTGCAAAGGGTGTGCACTTGGCATGAATGTCGAGGCATCTTTCCCTAGTAGTGAGGCTCGATCCAAAGGCATTTTGGATTTCATCCATTCTGATTTAACAAGGCCTATGTTAATATCTTCAATAAAGGGTGAATCTTACTATGTGACCTTCATTGATGACTTCAGGAAGACCTGGATCTACTTCATGAAGACCAAGGGTGAGGTCTTCAATCATTTCAAAGCTTTCAAAGCTCAGGTGAACATGATAGGAAGGAATATCAAGGTGTTGAGGATAGACAATGGGGGTGAATAAACCTCTAATGAGTTCACAAATTTCTGCAAGGAGACAGGGATCAAGAGGGAGAAGACAATGGCCTACAACTTGCGACAGAATGGGATTGCAGAGAGCAAGAATTGATCTATCAGTAGTGTGGTGAAGGCCATGATCCAGGATTAGAGTTTGCCAATGTTTTTGTGGGTCGAGTCATGCAACACAACTGTGTATTTACAAAACAGGAGCCCACGTCGGATTTTGGAGGATAAGACATAGGAGGAAGCATCCACAGGCAAGAAGCCTTAGATAGGACATCTCAGGATATTTGATTGTCCAGTTTACATCCACATACCTATGGAAAAGAGGACAAAGTTGCAGCCCTCAGGTCAGAGGGGCATTTTGGTGGGATACAATGAGGATTCAAAGGCTTATAGAGTCTTCCTGACAAATTAACAGAAGATAGTGTTAAGTCAAGATGTCAAGTTTGAGGAGGACTTGGCATCTAGGAAATCTTAGGACCTACCAATAGTTGCATAGGGGTGTCAGTAGGAGGAATCAAAGGAGGAGCTGAGAGCAGAGACTTATAGTAGTAGAGATAGCCAACCTTAAGTGCAGGAGTAGTAGTTAGCTTCTTAGACATCAATTAGGAGGCCTAAATGGGTGGAGAAAACCTTGCTGATGCTCAGGAGCATCTTGAGCCTCCCAAGACCACTTTTAGGGGGAGCAGACCTCTATGAAAGTTTACAATGTACATGGCTTTGATGCCAACATCATAAACTTAGAGCCTTCCAACTTTAAGGAAGTAGCTAGCTAGTAGGTGTGAGAGATGCCATGGTGGAGGAGCACAACTCCATCACGAAGAATGATGTTGGGATATTATTCTGAGTCCAAAGGGGAAGTCAGTTGTGATTCTTATGTAACAAACAAAAGAAGAAATTTTAAAGCATGGGTTCATGCTTCTTATTGATGGTTTTCTAGGTAAAAGCAAATTCTTCATGCTTCTAGGGTTTGTTAGGTCATAGGATTTATTGTCATGAGTCAAGAGAGTCAACATCATGTTTATAAGACCCTCTCGGGCAAGATGTAACTTGTAAAAAGAATTTATTTTGAGTCTAGAAGGTCTTGGAAACCTCTAAAGTACAAGTCGGCCCTGGCAGCTTCAAGTCGGCCTAAAGGAGGGAATTCGACCCCTTGGAAAGGCTATATAGTATAAATACAAGCAACTTCGACCTCATTTGGTAGATTCACACACAAAGTTCGATCTCTCAAGAAAAAGTTCGATTTGAAGTTGGGAAAGGCAAGAAAGGGAGAGCGAAGGTTTAGAAGACAAGGAGAATCTACGAAGAAGGAGAAAAGATTGTTTTTGGGCTCTATCTCTCTCAAGTGTGAAATCTAGGATTTTTTTAGCTTCCAGGGAGGCTGAAATTGCAAGTCCAAATTGTAGGAGATCAAGTTGTTGGAAGATCAAAGTACCTTGTTTTGACTTCGTTATTCTTGGGAAAGATTATCTTGCTTAAAGGAATATTTCTTGAAGAAATGTCTTAGGGTTCCTGCAACAACTACAATATCGAAGTTGTAGGGTCAAAGCTAGGGATCGAAGTTGCAGCTAGAAGCTGATTGATGCAGGATTGAGCCTTGTTGTTCTGATCTTATTGGAAGGGTTTCTTGAAGGGCTGACTTGGTACTTGGAGGAGGACTTGGTCTAGGGTTTGTGTCTTGATTGTCTCATTTGAAGTATATTCTATAAGAAGAGAAGAGATTTTCTGGGTTTTTCCCTTGGAGCCTAACTTTTGTGTCATCTGCCTTTACTATTTTGTTTTTGATAATTGTTTGATGAAGAAAAACTAATAAAGAAAACACAAGAAGATAAATAAAGTTCACAAACAATTATTAAAGTGAAGGAAAATTGGAATTAATAGCTGCCATATTGCATTTTCCAACAGTTGCATTGCTGAGTTATTTCATAATTGAAGTTGATTTGTTTTTTGAAAAAATATGTTATATGTGTTGAATTGAATTGCTTAAGTAAGGAAGAAATTTTATTTAAAACCCTAGATACTGAAGAAGTTTTAGGGCAAAATTCCCTTGTACCTTGTTTTGACTTCGTTATTCTTGGGAAAGATTATCTTGCTTAAAGGAATATTTCTTGAAGAAATGTCTTAGGGTTTCTGCAACAACTACAATATCGAAGTTGTAGGGTCAAAGCTAGGGATCGAAGTTGCAGCTAGAAGCTGATTGATGCAGGATTGAGCCTTGTTGTTCTGATCTTATTGGAAGGGTTTCTTGAAGGGCTGACTTGGTACTTGGAGGAGGACTTGGTCTAGGGTTTGTGTCTTGATTGTCTCATTTGAAGTATATTCTATAAGAAGAGAAGAGAATTTCTGGGTTTTTCCCTTGGAGCCTAACTTTTGTGTCATCTGCCTTTACTATTTTGTTTTTGATAATTGTTTGATGAAAAAAAACTAATAAAGAAAACACAAAAGAAAATAAAGTTCACAAACAATTATTAAGTGAAGGAAAATTGGATTAATAGCTGCCATATTGCATTTTCCAACAGTTGCATTGCTGAGTTATTTCATAATTGAAGTTGATTTGTTTATTGAAAAAATATGTTATATGTTTGAATTGAATTGCTTAAGTAAGGAAGAAATTTTATTTAAAACCCTAGATACTGAAGAAGTTTTAGGGCAAAATTCCCTTTTTACATTCAAATTCCTTATTTTGCATTATTTGTTTCCCTTTCTTTGCTAAGGACATTGGTGAAAATTGTAATATAACATCTATGACCTGTTTTGCTTGTGTTTTTGTCCTTTTATCAGTGCATATAAAATAGCAGCATGCTTATGAAATTCTACATTTCCCATTTAGATATAATTTGGTTAGAAATTCAAATATTTGACTTTAATTGGCAACGTTTAATGAATTTCGGTTTCTTTGTGATATGCTTGGATTATAGGTTATTTGATTGCTCTACTGAGTTTAGAACTTTATGCTGTTTCAATTGCTATTCTTGTTGACGTGTGTTTCTTGCAACCCAGCTTTCACATATTTTGATTCCTCTGGGACTTTCTTTGTTTCTTGCATTACTGCATGGAGCACTATGGGCAGATTTAGTTAGTGAAGGGAAACAACACTGCTTAACACTGCATGTTTTTGGTCCCAGTGTTGTTGTTAGGTGGCTGATTCCTGATACGATATGATAAATCAGCCTCGCCTCTGTTTGCTCCCCTTCTGTTACTTTGCCATTTTTCAGCTCAAATACAATGGATACGTGATTAGAGTACCCATTGTCTTCCATTATGGATGTTTGCAAATAAATTGTGGGACAGCATGTAAAAGATTTTATCATGTAACTCAGTATGGAAAAATGTTGGTTCTCATTGCATCTAGGTCTGGAGAAGTAAATATAGTAATATATTAGCTATCTCATCATGTGTATTCTTCCCATAATAATAAGGGTTTGCTTATTGTATGGGACGTGATTGAATCACATCTATATGTGCTTTGAACTATTATGATCCATTTACCATTCGGGATGTGGTAACTGATACATTGAAGTTGAGTTTTCTTTCATAGCGATTATACATTCCACTTTATTTCTAACTGGAAACTATTTTTTTGCATGACAAGTATTCTCCCTCTGTTTGAGCTTTTGAAGATATTCTCATAACTGGAATGCTGTGGAAATATATTATGGCACTGAATTCTTTAGTGTTAAAACAGGTTATTGACATGCTTATTATCAAAGGGGATGAAGAACTACGGAACTGTCTTGATCATTCAAAGCAGCGGCATCACATATTAGGCCAATACGTTATTGGTGAAGAAGGGTTAATACCATCAAAGGTAGGTGCTGTCAGCAGTGGAGGTTCAGATTTTCTGCGGAAGTTCTATGATAGTAATAACTTCTGATACAGGCAAGAACTTTAGACATGTCATGTTCTGTCAAAACATTTTATGCAGATACTATTTGGAAGTCTGATTAGGCTGTCAATCTATAAGTTCATCTAAAGGTTACAGCAAGATCTCTCATCGTGTTTGTTGTTTATGCTTGATTTTTCATGATCAGCACCAAATGTTACAAGGGAATTTGGAGACATAAGTAATAAGCTGAATACAATTCTTGATTTGGTGAGGTTCATCTGTTTTAATTACTCTGCCAAGTCTTTCTTCCGTCCATATTCTATCCCGTCTTTTTTGTTTCTCCAGATTTTCTGTGCTAATTTAAATTGTAATGCCCATTTATAATTTCATTTTGATCTGTGCATATGTGCAATATTGCAAACATTATCCTCTCTTCCTAATACCAAAGAAAGGATGCAGCAGGAGAAAAATAAGGATGTAGAAAAGGTTGTTCAATGAATATAATAATGTTGAATGTACACTTCATTTTATAATTTCATTCAGTTTTGCGGACAACCATCCTCTCGTTACCAAAACCATAACCATGGAAAGGGTACAGCAGGAGAAAATATAAGGGGTTAGATAGGGTTGCTGAACGAATAAGTAGCAAATTGAGTCTACACTTGACATTTTGTATGTTCAGTAGTACTCCAATAATTTGTCAATGGGATTGTAATTGCGTTAGTGATCAATGCCACTCCCGTGGAAAATTAAATAACAAAACAGAAGCAACTAAAAGAGCTGATATAGGCTGAACACACTCATAATTGTTCTGCGTAGTATTAAATGGCTGGTTGGCACTTAACGGTGAAATGTTCAGTTTGTGTTTAGCAGACAGTCCTCACAGATCAGCGTGTTAAGAACTTTAATCAGTTACAGTGACTAGGCTGAAAAATGTTTAGAGGCTCATGCTGTACCACCAAGACATTTATCTTTGGCATGAGTTTTAGATATTTACATTATTTGCTATATCTTCATTGCATTAGGGAGTTGTAAAATGGATTTGTATTTCCGTGTGTATACTAATTCTTTGCTCTATATATATTCTACATGATGTATTTACTGGGTACTCCCCTTATTCGAAGCAAGCATGTCATAAAGTGGGATTTGAACCTTGATGGGGGATGACAACTTCTCTATCAGCCACTTGAGTTACACCCAATGGACCATGTCAATTAGGTGAACTATGACTTCCCATGTACTAACTGGATTTGGTAGAAATTTTCTATAAAAAAGTTTATCCACTGACTACATATTCCTATTATTATTTATTCAATAGCCCAAAATGTCCTATGCTATTGTACCAGTAATCGATTATATTATAATCTATATTTTTAATAATATGATATATTATTTCATTAAAAACAATATGAACTATATTTATTTTTTATTTTGTTTGGTTAGAAGTTCAACTTTACTGAAGTTGACTTTTTAAAGGTGAATGAATGTAAGTGCACATTATTTAGTTCTATAGGGTTTTAAGTGATTGTGTAAAGAACTATGGGGCATTTTGAAGTATCAATGCTTTCCTTGTCAAATCAGATAAATAACACGTATTCCGTAGCAGTGCAATAAATGAAATCTAATTGTGTATATTTCCAGTTTATATGGCATTTATTGCACTGCTGCGGGATGTATATTGTTTGCGGTTAGATTAGATATACCTGAAAGTGGAAAACCGTATGAATTTATCTCTATTTTGTTAGAATTTGTTTTTTTTTTGAAGTTTATAGAAAACTTGACTTTAAAAGGGAATGAATGCAAATGCAGATTCCTTAATTTTATAGTGTTTCAGGTGATTGTGTGAAGAATTACTGAACATTTTGAAGCGTCATTGCTCTTCCCATCAAATAAATTAAAATATGGAGCCTTACATTGTATAATCTCCATTTGGGTTATAATTGCAGTTGTTTGATGTTTATGAAAAATTGCAGTTCAAGAATTTCAGTTACATATGCAAAATACACACTCAATAACAAAATGTCATGGATATAATAGTGGAAATGTAGTAGTAGGTGTTGGAAATTTTTCATGTGAAACAATTGTTTTTCTTTTGGGGTAAATTTTGGAAATTCTATTGATAACACGAGTTTACAGATGCTGGTTGTCTCTGGCCTGCATAGTATCATGACCATTGTCCAAAAATTGATTACTAGTAGCTAGACCTGATATATATGGAGATAGATTATAAATGCTACCCCAACAGATGGGAAACCAGCAACCAAAACCATCGACAACTTTAAACAATTTTAAGACATCCAAAAGAAAAACTAGATAGTTCACGAGAGGGAGCCAATGTCCCTGAAAGACTACTATGCAGAGTAGATAACATAAAAGTAGCCATGAAGGATGTCTTATGCATCACGAGGACAAGAGGTATTCAGGTTGATGGTGGTCTGGTCTGCTCAAGAGGACAGGGACGTATCCAGGTTGATGGTCTGGTCTGCTCCCTTGGTACGAGGAGGCACTAATGAATTCGACGGTGAACCCAATGCCAAGCGTGCTACGTGCTCCTCCATGTCCAGCAGAAGCAAATTCAGCGCCTCTGGCCTGTGCAAGAGGTTATCCTGAGCCTCTCTGTGGTAAACAAGCACCTTCCCCAAGTGAAGTTTAATATGCCAGCAAAGATCAACAGTGTGGAGGTAGTGATTATTTCCCCCCTTGTATTACTAGTGTCGGGAATCCATGCAGCTTACTTTCTCTAAGACTTGTAAATCTAGAAAGTGTTGATGTTCCTGGCGAACCTCCCCTTATGCGTTATGAATTTCCTCCTCAATTTTCACCGAGATCTGTTCTTGATAGTGGCGTGTCGGAGACTCAGCTTGAAAATGGGCATGAGAGCCACCCACCAACCACAATCTCCCCCTCCTCGTCTACAGTGCACACTCTACCTCGTCATGGTGGCCGGGGCAAGGAGTGCTGGAAGGGAAAAGATGCAAAGTTGTGGGGCTGAATAGGCAACAGCTCCGGAGGGGTAATGAATTCGCCCATGACAGCCCCAGCCGCAACAGTTGAACTCGGAGAATTTCCTTTTGCATCTGACCGTGTCAATGTAAAGAAGAGAAAATCAAAGATGGATAAACATGAAGCGATACTCCCGAGTGAGGCCTATGAAAGAGCTTCATTGCAGGGCGCGGAAGTGCCTGTAGGGGGAAGTGACCCACAATGAGTGAGCGCGGTTTCTTGAGCTAGGAACAAACCCAAATTTTGAAGTCTCCAAAACTGAAACATGAGTGAGTATAATGGCCATGGCATTTGTATCGACGGGAGTCTTTAATGCAAGGTCCAGGATTGACAAGCCGAGGGAGTGGCCAGTTGCATTGTCTATCCGGACTATGCATCCACATTTATAGCTATGTGAGGTGGCACCTTGCTTGGGGATGCATTTGAAACAATATATATTTATATAAGAATTTTAATTACACTATGGTATATTTTGGTTCAGACTAGATTTATTGATTGTTTATAATTATCAATGTAGGTTTATTTTATTTTTATAAATGAATTTTTTCTGAGTGTAAAATTTTGATGAAAGGTTTGCACATTCCGGGATTAAAATCATCTTGGCAGTTGATAGCTCTACATTTAAGATGGATTAATTGGTGCTATTTTATTTTAATTACATTTTTTTCTTCCTTTTTAAAGGAAAGTCTTGTGGGATAACTCTTAGTACTCTACATTTCTTAGATATACATAATGTACATCTTAACCTTAGTAGGGGCATGGAGTGAGACATGCAATAAATGTGACTATCCAAGAGCTCGATCTTATGGCCCTTAACCTTAGTAGGGACATGGAGTGAGACATGCAATAAATGCGACTATCCAAGAGTTCGATCTTATGGCCCTTGCATGAGGCTCAAAGCACACAATTACTCAAACTTGGTGGTAAGGCTAAATTCATTATATATATATATTATCAAACATCCATTTATATTTATTTGTTTATTGTGAAGATAATAAGTCAATTTAAATGTTATTTTTATTAACTTAATACTATTATTACTATTGTTGTTAGTTTATGTTACATTTTTTTGTTAAGTTACACATCACCCTTATAATGTATTGTATAATGTGCATTTTGGTTCAAAGATCTATCTTGACTTAGATTCACTGAGTGTGTGAAGATTAGATTTTTGTAAGTGTTTTTTTTTTTAAATGCAAAAGGATGGAGGAAAAGTTTGTGCTTCTAGGTATTTCATCTTATTTTGCTTTCATAGATCTAGGGTTAAGATGGATTTGGATTAGTTTATTTCATTTTTTGTCGTTGTTTTATATACATATGATGATGATAATAAGGATGATTGTTATTATCCATAGAGCTTTGGCTTCTTGAAACTTAAAAAATGAAAAGGAATAATTAATTTTCTTAGTATTTATCATTGTTCTTTAAGAGATTAAAGATACATTTTACTAATATGTTTGTTTATCATAAAGATATCAACGTAAATTAAGTGTTATTCTTTTTATTATTTAATTTAATTTATTGAAATATTACACATATCCCTTACCATGTGTTATATATGTGTATCTTGAAACAAACTAATGTTACTATTAAAATAAAATTAACATTCTATTCTTCAGCTCATAGAATAAAATACACTTGTTGGAAATTTAATTGAAAAAATTAATGGAAGCTGCAGGAAACCAATTTTCAAAACACATACATTAATTTTGCCTTTAAATAACAATTTTTTATTAAAGTACTCTAAACTTATAATGGCTCCCAAATTGGGAAAATAACCCATTGAGAAAAACAAGAAAAAATTATAGCAAACCCTAGCTGTCCTATTGCACAATACAACGTGTATGACCTTACAAAACTTATTGTAAAATACCTTATTGCTATTGAAATGTCTTAGAATTTGTACAACCACCCTTCTTTTTTGTTGGGTTGTATGACCATTTGAAGTTGCCTCTGCACTTGTTGTGTATGACTCTTGATTTTCTTTTATAACATTGTGTTGATGAATAATCTCCATAACCCTAATATCTGAAATGAGATTTATGGTTGAAATTAAATCCCAATCAACGATGGAGATTGCACCTAAATCACTAGTGTAAATACTTTCAATTTTCTTATACATTAATCAACTCACTAATAAACTGCATTTTACTTTAATAAATAACTTTATTTACAAAATAGAAATGACTTTTTTTGGACGACTTCCACACATCCGACACTAGACTCGTGCGAAGATCCCATCTTATGCTACAAATGGCAACACTCCCTCTTAGCGAGGAACTTTTTGAAGAGCTACTTGGGACTAGTGTTTCCTCTGGTCTTGGCATAATGTCTCACATATCATCCTCCACCATGGAATTCCTCTAAACTTGTTGGTTTGTTGCATCTTCAACGATGCTACTTATTAGTTTCATATAGTTTAGAAACTTATTTAGAGGTCTGTTCTCCCTAGCTACGCTCCTAGGTCCCTACACATGCTCTTGAGCATTTCTTAGTGTCCCCCTAATCATAGAGTCTCTTGACATATTTAGAAGGCGCTAATGTCTCCTCTTCATTTGAAGGTTGACTTCCTGAATTGGACATTGTTAATCTAGACTTATCCTTTGGAGCTTCCTACTCATCTTTTATCATTAATAAGGTCTCATGTGGCTTCCTAGATGCAAGGTTCTCCTCAAACTTCACAGCTTGGGTCATAATAGTTCTTTGTTGTGTTGAATGAAAATCATGTAAGCCTTTGCAGTCTCTTTGTATCCCACAAACACGTATGTTTGGGGGCTCCACCTTGGTCCTCTTTTCTTCTGGTACATGTATATACACCAAACAACCAAAGATACGTAAGTGGAACACCTTTGGCTTCGCATCAGTGAATACTTCCTGTGGGTCATCATAGTTCTTTGTTGTGGTGAATGAAAATCATGTAAGCCTTCGTAGTCTCTTTGTATCCCACAAACACACCATTTATGTTTGAGGGCTCCACCTTCGTCCTCTTTTCTTCTAGTACACTTATATACACCAATCAACCAAAGATATGTAAGTGGCTCACCTTTGGTTTCACATCAGTGAATTCTTCCTTTGGTGTCTTGTCCTCCAAGGCACTACGAGGGCCCTGTTTTGGATGTAGATCATTGCGTTCTATGTATCTACACAAAGGAACATTGGCAAATCTTGATAATGGATCATGGCCATAACAAATCTTATTATTGACTTGTTCTTTCTCGCCGCAATCCCATTTTGTTGTGGGTTGTAAGATATTGTTAGTTCCCTCTTAATTCCCACCTCCTTGTAGAAATCCTTGAATTCATTAGAGGTATACTTACCCCCATTGTCTAACCCCAAGACCTTGATCTTCTTCCTTATTTGATTCTCCACACAATCTTGAACTCTTGAAATTCAATGAAGACCTCATCCTTGCTCTTCATGAAGTAAATCCATGTCTTTGTAGAGAATTCATCAATAAAAGGAACATGATACATGCCTCCATGTACTAATGCTATTGACATTGGCTCATATGCATCTTAACGTATCAGATCCAAAACTTATGTGCATTTAGAATCGTTGCTTGGGAAAGCAACCTTGGCATGTTGCCAAATGTGGGCCCTTTGCACAACCTTGTTGCTCAATATTGAAATATAGAAGACCAATGACAGTGTCCCTTAGAATCGGCAACACCCTATAATACAAGTGTCACATCCTCTTGTGACATAACTCACACAGGTTGTCACAACTATGAACCAAGGCTTGAACAATTTCACCCTGTAACATGTACAAATTGTCCTTTCTAACTCCAATAACTTGAGTTGTGTTAGGGCTAGATCCTTTTACTCTGATAAGTGCGTTCCCTTTATGGAACTTCATGGAAAGACCTTTGTCTTCCATGACTGGGATTGAAAGTTGATTCTTCTTGAGCCATGGAACATACAACATGCCTTTAATTTCCAATGAGTTACATGACTCCAACTCCACATGTACTTCTGAGACTTGATCCATTAGACTAATAAATCATTCATGTGCTAATGTTATATGGTGAGATGCACCATTGCATATGTACCATGCACTCCTAGAAATTGCGTTGGCAAAAAGGCAAGAAGCGAATGAGAAATCCTTCTCAAATTTCACAACAAACATGCTCATTCGAGTTTATGCTAAGATTGTTACCTCTTGCTCTTATGACTTCCCTCTGCTTCTTCTATGGACATTGTGATACATAATGATCATACTTGTGACATATGAAACACTTGATGTTACTTAAGTATTTCTTCTTCCCTGATTGTGAGGCGAAGTCCTCAGTCTTTTCTTTGTAAGAACCCTTTCCTTTGCCTTTCCTTGTCTAACTTACAAGGGCTAGGTTCTCATCACCTTCTTGCATGCTAACTTTAGATTCCTCCAACATCACTTCCTGGACACAATCATACCAAAGGCGCCTAAAGTGGGAAGGTTCTCTTGTGCACAAATATCCTTGAAAATGGTTTCCAATGTGTCATATTTGTTAATTCTACATTAGTCACATTTTCCTCAATTGTTGCAAGCTAATCACATACTTGAGTGATCTTCATGAAATATCTGATAATTGAATTCGATCTTGACATCTGTATGAATTTATTCCTTAATACCACCTTCCTGTTTATGTTATCGCTTCGGTAGAGACTTATTAGGACATCAAACATCTCCTTGGTTATCTTCTTCATCCAACATTACCTGCATGGCCCTCATCTCCTCCTTTTCATGAGGTGGAAATCACTGTAGACCTCTTGATGAAGAGAATATTTTGTCATCAATTTCCCAAAGACCAATTTCCTTCAAAATCAAAGTAACTCTTGCTTTTTAGGGTAAGAAGCTTGAGGCTCCATCCAATTTGTTTTCAAACCTAAGACTAGTTGTTGCCATCTTCCATATCAAAGCAAATTCGTCCTACAAATGTGCTTAGCCCTTTAAGTACCCACTAGAAAATAATTGCTGGTCTTTAGATCTACTAGATATGCCTATCATATACCTAGATATGCACTAGATCTGTCAATTGTTCACTCAAATTTGCAAGACATGTTTGTTGTAAACCTAGTTTTGCACTAGATTTGTGTGCTTGTTTCTAAGATTTGCAATATTTTCTAGCTTGATACCCATATATAGTCTAGATTTGTTTGTTGGTCACTTAGATATGCAAGATATACTTGCCTAATGCCCATATTTGCACTAGATTTGTTTGTTGGTAACTTAGAGCCGTAGTTGTAGCCTTTAGGTTTTATTGAAACTTTTAGATCTGTTGCGGTAGCCTTCAAATCTACTATAATAACCTTTAGATATACTAATGTAGCCTTCAAATCTATAGTTGTAACTACTTAGAAATCAAATTCTCTTGGAGATTAGAGTATTATACCATGCTAAAATCTCTATTCTACTAGCTTAGGTAAATTAATTCTTATCGTTCTTACTAAAAATTTAATGTAGATTGAAATCTGTAGCTTATGGAATAAAAATACAATTGTTGGGGAAATTTAATTGGAAATAAATAATACGGAAGCTACATGAAACCAATATATCCAAAATACACAATTTTTTTCCCTTCAAATATTTTTTTTCATTAAATTTAATCCACCTTATAAGGGTTTTCCAAAATCTGAGAATATATCTCACAAGGAAAATAAGAAAAAATTATATCAAAACCTAATTGTTCTAGTGCATCGTACAACCTGTATGGCTATTGTGGTTTTTAATTGGCTCAAAGCAAACAACTAATCACCTAAACTTTAATCTTATCAACCCAAGAAGCACCCTTTTATTTCAAGGAAGAATCTACAAAATCTACGCAGTGAACTAGTAGAGACTCCTACTATGGCGCTACATGAAATGATTCTAAGGTATTGATTTTTCTATTAAAAGGAAAATCTATCCTATGCCTCAACCCTTACCAATTAATTTTCAAATTTTTAGTAGCGCTTAAAATGAATAAGGTAAAGTGCAGAAAACAAACAACAAGGTTGGAAATAAACTCTATATCTGAACTAAATCAAAAAAAACCTTACTTTAGTGAAATGAATTTCGAATTGCACAACTATCAACTGTACTACCTCTTGTAAAGTCAATCAAGGAAAAACATATAAAACCCTCAATCTTAATCTAAAATAGTCTTCAACTATTAATTGTTGCGAGATAAACCAACAACTATAGCTAAGGTAACAATAAATTCCTATTCAAGAAAAAACAATGAAAAACTAAGGAAACAACAAATATTTATCTATGGAAACAACAATAGAAAAACGATGAAATAAACTATATCATTATCAAACATATAAGAGATGAGTGAAACTTGAAATAACTATTTACCATTCAAATAAAGAGTCAGTAACTAATTAGAAAGGAATATCAATAAATTAATCTACTTTACATATATGAGACAAAACTTTGTCTAGGGGAGTGAGCCCAAATTGCTCAAGGGTCAGCCTGTCTTTAAAAGAAACTCAAATCAATATACGAGTAGGCGAAAACTGAAATTAATTGATAGCTCTTTGCACTAAATTTTTTCAAAAAGTAAATAAAATAAAAAATCAGTTCAAAACTTTGTCTCAAGTTTAACAATGGTTCATCATCTGCCCAGAGGCGACTTCCTCCGTTTTATATTACAATAAAGGATTTACACTAGAATATTTACGAAATAAGGAACATCCTGAGAATTAGAGATTCTGAGGACGTTCTTTCTAAATTAAGATAAGTCTTCTATCTTTGATGGAGAGACCAAAAACTATGTTTCTATAACTAATTCCTTATTATAGGAACAACTTGTGCCTGGATCAACTAAGAATTGTTCTGTCTGCAACTGCCCTGCGTCCACATTCAAAATCCCTGTTTATAACACAATATTGTTCCATGAATCATTAGCTTAATTATAGGTAAAACAACATTGTTCTTTTCATTAAACATAATTTCATAAATAAATAAATTTCACCAAGGTTTGGATCATAATGAGAAAATTAATATAATGTGGATAAAAAAGAACAACATATTGATATAAGAACTAAGAAATTAAATAAAATAATTAAAGGACTTACAAGGCCAAACATCACCCGCAACCTGATATGATTGCATGTCCTCATGCAATTATCCCCTATCAAGAAAACAGATAATTGATAAGCAGAGTATCAGGGAATAGGCTTCATAAGTTTCCTCCCCTCGGCGTTTGAATCCAACTTAGTTTTGATCTCTTGAAAAGCCAAATAATCACATTGTGTAGAGAGCTCATAATAAGATTGATAATGTGACAAGGGACTCCATATCATAGGGCAACGATATCTGCATCCCATCCAGTTAACACCTACTTCCATAACCATAACAATATAAGAATCAATCTTGAAAAGGGCTTGTTGAAAATTATGAAGGTTGAATGAATCTCTATATTTAATTTTTCGTGAGGAACTTGTCCTTCTCAACTTATCCCTTATGATTGCATCTTCTGAAATATCTTGTAGGTATTATTTTTATGTAATCATTACTATGATGTGAATAAATTTGAGTGTAGAAGGAACATCTGGTTGTCTAGCAAATCTATTATGTCTGTGGAATGCAAAAAATGCATTTTCTAGCTCTCCTCTGACCCATAATTCACAATTCTTTTCATTTTGCTCAAAAGTATTTCAAGCCTTTTTCCACTTGATCTGGTTCCCAACAAAGGATATAAAGGCTTGGATTTGAACATCTCCAATGAATGGGACAATGTTGTCATCCCTTTGCTCCATCAACAAGAAATTGTGCATATACAACTCACATAAAATATACTATATAGGTTCACATTTTTATGAAAGACAGTTATAAAATCTAGGATATTATTAAATTCATATGAAAAACCATGTTGCACTACTTGAATTTTGAGTATCAATTACTTCTCTACTAAAAACAAAGCATAACTACAAGCTAGAGCCCTACAAGCCATAATATCCGGAATCAAACAGCAAAATTTGTTTTTCTCTTGAGTTAGCTTTTGAACTTGCCCTTGTAAATTCTGATTTTTGCCCATGCAACATCTAATTTTGCAGCTGTTTCCAACTCTACATTTGTCAGTTCACGAAAGTGCTTAATTTTTATATTGATTTAGAGGAACTGTCTTCTGCTGATGTTCGAACACAATCTTCTTCAATTTTTGAACCTCAACTTCCAAGATTAAAGGAGAGTATGGAGACATGCCGTCTATTTATACTCCATTTTATACCAAAATGATTTCTTCAGTGTGTGTTTCCATAGTTTGGTATTCATAAATTTTCCTCTTTTTACTAGCCCTAGTCTATCTCGCAACTTTCATGTTTTGACTAGTGTGATGTTGTTTACCAACTTCTAGTTGTCTTTCCAACTCTTGAATCTTCCTTTTCAAGGAAACATTTTTCTTCTTTAGTGTAACAACCTTTCTCAAAAGCTTGTTCCTCTTTTTGTCCCTCATAATTGCAAGACTTAGGTTTTCGTTTATATCTTCCAGAAGGGGTTGTTGAAGGAACATTAGGAGGATTTTGAACTTTAGCTACTACTGAATCATTAGGAGGATCTTGAGTTCTAGTAACTGGAGAATTGGAAAGAGGTTATTGAGTCATGATGGTTGAGAATCAACACAAGGTTCATGAACTATGGCAATTGGAGAGTCAATAGAGGGTTCTTGAACCATGATGGCCATTTTCCTTTAGCTTTCTATTTCTTTTCAAGTCATGCTTAGGCTCAACTTTGCGCTTCAACTGCTCATAACAATGCTTCAACTTTCGGATGGCCTTCTCCAACGATTTAGGCTCATCGAACTCAATCCAATCTTTGTATGCAACTGGCAATCCACCAATGAATATCTAAACCTTGTCCTTCTCCTCCTTGAGGTAAGGTACATATTTCAACAACTCCAAAAATCTACTAGTATACTCATCATTTGCTGTAGAACCCATCTGCAACTCATAAAACTCCTTAGCTCTGTCATCATAGTACCTCTCAGACAAGTACTTCTTGAAGAGCCTTCCAAATGCATGCCAAGTCAAATCCTCCTCATGTATACCTTTGAAATTCTTCACGTCTTCCCACCAAATATCCGCTTTACCTTTGAGACTGAAAGTGGCTATCTTTGCTTTCATGTTTTTTGAATAATCATGCAATCAAAAGAATTTCTTCATACCTAACAACCATGCCTCTGCATCATATGATTTCTTCATATCTCCATCAGAAGTAGGTAGCATTGCCTTCTTAAACTCACCTTCAAGTATCCCTTATCACTCCTCCTGTGAGCATGATAACGATGTCGATCATGATGCCTATTAGAACTAGAACTTGAATAGTACCTGTGTCGATCACCTTTCCTATCTGGAGTGTCCAACAACATGCCATCTCTGATCGTGTCAGATCTATCTGACCTGTGTCTACAGGAGACCTACTGCCATACATCCCATTAGTTTTGTCCTCTTGTCCATGGCTAATCCGAAGTGGTCCTTGTCGCTACAATTCTGACAAAATTTGAAGTAGTATTACATTAACCTCTCTTTATTTCTCTTGTGCCTGCATGATTTTGTCATTGTCTACTTTGCAACTCCTTATTTCTTCCTTCAAGCTTCTCAATGTGTCTTCCAAGTCAGAAAGTTGCCCCACACCACGTCAGCCAGCTGATGCATAGGGAGATTCTATGTAGTCGACCACCTTATTAGCCATATGATCCCTTTCTTACAAGGCATACTATGTCAACTAAATCAAATCACAATAAACCAACGTACCTTAGCATAATTCGAGGAGGATACCTTGTCTGCAAGATCATAAAATCACTGTGATACATGTATAACATAATCATAACAATATATAGACATATATTGAATAAATATATCAATGCATAAACATCATTCTAGCTAGGGTTCAATCATCAATGCAAGGCCATATCAACAATGCATGTTATGACCTCATGCGTGACAACAACCATTACTCCAATGTACACATTGCCACATGCAACTATCAACATGCATAAGCAATGCCCAATCAACTACACACACACGTATAAACACATGTAGTTGAGCATAAGTGACCAATTCTTATAACCAACCTACAAGGTTGATACATGTAATCAAAACATTCAAGAATGCACCTGACATACAAGGATGTATTCAAGTGACATATAATCAACATGTAAGCGACATGTAACCATATGCAACTAATCATATATTTCTGACAATGCATCCCACAAATCACATCAAGTTTCTCATGACAACCTTACTACAATCATGATTAACATGATGCAATGCAACAAGCACATGGAAAGCAAGTGTAAGAGACACACTTGCAACTGTCATGGATGCATGACCAAGCACCTTCACCCAAGGAGAGCGCAACCACGCTTTGATACTAATTTGTAACACTCCCTCCTCCCATGTCCATCCAAGCAACCGATCAGCTAGGGTAAAGATGTGACGAGAGAGGCTACTATAAGGGATTCAACTTCCTTGGTGACCTTAAGGAAATGGAACCGACAGAACATATCAAACAAACTCATCCACATTAGCAACAACACCCTCAAGGGACATGTCAACCACTCAGACATCCTGTTCTTGAGTCCCACTGATGATTTAGGCCTTTTAGCCCCTGGTCACTCTCATGCTATAGGGATGACAATGTCCAACAACCCAAAGTCACTCTCATAGGCCTATGTGCCAGTGACTGTGGACTTTTCTCAACAAACCTATGCCAGCGACCCTGAGATTTGAGCCACTTTTCTAGCCCAGAATCCCTCCCTCTACCCAGAACTTGCTACAACCTTCAGAATCCATCAAAGACATGATAACAATGCTGATAAATCAAAATCAACCTCAGGATGGGCATGAGCATCCCCAACTGGGATTGATATTATGTCAAACACTTAGTATCATTACAACCTACAGGTCTAGGATACAAGATAGAGCATAAATGACTGAAATAACTTATGAAACATAACCAGAAGGATCACCTCCTTCTCCATTGAACTATTATATCATCAATTAGGTCTTGCATCCATCCATTTAACAATTACAAGTAACAACATAAAATAACCATGACATGAACCAGTCATTTAACCATGCTTATAACTAGCATAAAATCATATAAATATTAGAGATATGACACCCCTTAAATCCACATATAAGCTAGTGCAAAAGTAAAAGAACTTAGCTTTTATTAATCATAGGCAAATCCGACCAGGTTCGGGACTTCCATGTACCACCCGACCATAAATATGGCTGAACCAAATCTCTCTTTCAGCGAGTCACCCTCGTGCCATATTCCAAGCATGACTGTGAGATCTCATAGAACAACCAATCCAAGAACAACCAAGGGAATCGAGAGATTAAACCACCTCCACCCTCATAAAACCGTGATCACACCAAAACTGGTGCTTTGATCACAATTGAACCGAACTTGGAATGCCATTCAGAATCCATCATTATCCTCGAGGAATTTTCCATCTCCTTGTCTCTCAAGCTTTGTCACAATCCAATCTCGGATCACTAGGCCCTAAACCGAGACCAACCTCTCAGGCTTTACCGCAATCCAAACCTGGATCACTGGGCCCTAAATCGAGACTTCTCCCTTAGGCTTTACCGCGTATCCCGCCAAAACCGGTCAAGGGATTCCTAGGCCTTTGGGAATGAACCTTGAGACCACCTCTGCCTTGGATTCCAAAATCCATCCAGCAAACCAAAGCTCAAAAACTGAGATAAACATCCCAACATACCATGGCATCCAGAAAAAGGAAAGGCTAGGCTGAAAACCACTGTCATAACTCGGCAAAACCATCCGATAGTAAGAGAACCATACACCAACATGCAAAGCCATGCATGTCCAAACCAGCTAGGAAATCACACATGTAAAAGGTTACCTGCAAGGACGTTGCTTGATCCTGCTTTCCTTTCCTTTCCTTGCTTTTCCTTCCCTAATCCAAAGCTAGAGTGCTCCAAGAAAACTCTAAGTGACCAAGAGTGAGAGAGAGAGAACAATGAGAGAGGTCCAAACTTAAACTGACAAAAAGGTTACCAACTGATCCTCAAAATCCTTTTTATTAACGAGGCCTCTATTTTCTTCATTTTCCATTATTTTCCTTCAATTTCCTCCTCACATGCAACCTGTGACCTTTCACCTCACTTTTCTCTTATTTTCCTTTATTTTCATAAATAAATGTGCCAAAAAATGTCATTTTGCCTTTTAATGCCTTTGCCTTTGCCTTTGCCAATTTTCCTTAGCCAAAACACACATCCAATGATGCCCACTAGGATATCTTTGCCGAACATTCAACTTGGAATAAGTGTCCCCTAACAATGGTCTTATTTTGCCTTTATTAACTTTTATTACATGAAATTTTCACGAGGGCTGTTACATGTTGTCTTTTGAATTGGATTGAAAATAAGTGAAGTATATGTTATTGTAATTTATATTTTAGATTTAACCCTGATGCTAAAAGTTCACAAGAAATAGATATGAAGAACCTCAAGTTGAGGTCATACTTTTGAATTTTCATTAATTGCCCTACATTGAAATTTCAACACTCTTGTTAGTCAACAAAATGGCTCCTTGTCAAGGATCAAAATTATAAGTGCACAACTCCATGATGTTAAGAAAAATGATAGACGGCAAGGATGATGAGCTCATAACCTAGGATAACCCATATTCCCAAGCCTTAATCTTGGTTGCACCATTTAAAGATTTTCTCTAAACGATGTACCAAAGAGCTCATTTTGTGTTTGAAGATGGGGTTTGGATTTGACTACAAGGGTCTCAAAGTTGTATTGTTGAGAAAGAAAAGAAGAGAAATGAGATGTATGAGAGGTCTATATTTTCTTTTCATGGGACATTGAGGAAATTCTTTGAAGTGACCAAGTTGATAATTAAGATGGAGGAAATGAAGCATCATGTACTTACTTGATACTCTTTGTTGGCGCTCAACTACCCTGCATATATACTCTGATTGAGGCAATTCTTGCACCGTTGGAAATGTATTTATGTGTAGGATAGTGTTAGGGGGTGCTGCACATAAACGAAAAAGTTTTACCCTAAAAGAAACACTATTCAACCCATTGGTAAAAATGAACCTGCTAGTTGATTCTTTCAAAATTTTCCATTATGAAAGCATAAGGATGGATGACAAATAATATAATGATCAAATATGGATCACACCATTACAAGGGTCAAGGAATTGTCACTAATTATTAATGCCCTTTATAACAAAGGAGGAATCTCCCTACCTCCAATTGCAACAATTACTAATAGAACAAAAACTCTACTTTAGAGCTCAAAACAAGTGGCCTTAGTCCATGTGCTATGTTTAAATAACTCAACAAAGAATATAATGGCAAACACATGCCCTCTTGAACGAGGGTCACCTACATGTTAGTGGAAGGGAGGAGGCCAATTCCACATAGGAATGTTGTCCACATCACAACCTTGATTCCCTTACATTGTTAATGGGGGTGTTTTTGGTTAATCCTAGGGAGTGAAGGAATTTGAGGAAGGAGGTTCCACTACATTTATCACCTCAAAGAATACATTAAAGGGGTGGTATCATTACCACTCTCTCTCGACACTCATTTTCACTTTAATTCTGTACATGAGGAGGGGCAAATGCTCTTCATCATGGTGCCCCTAGCCATTCTTTTCGATACTATATGTAGTGGAGAGGGGCTCCTTAATGAGACTTGCATAGGTTGGCTCCTCATCTTCTTCTTCAAGCCCTGACACATACTTGTCATTACCCTTTTAGGAATTTGAGGTTGTCCTTTTTGTTTTGTCCCACTCTATTTGTGAGTCTTCGACTAGGCTACCCTACTTATTCACCTTGACTTGATGTTGCTAAGCATCTTTGGACTCTTTAGGTAGTCAACTTTATTTATGGAATTGGGTACAACTCTCTCTCCAACAACTTCAAATAAGAAGGGAGTCCCTCAACATAATTGACTTAGGTCTTTCTTCCTCCGACTCGATAATAAAGTCCCATAAATACTACAATACTCTTTGCATGCTGAAATAAAGGACCTTAAAAAAGTATGACACATTGAGAATGCTTAATGAACTAAGTGCTTTTTGCTACTACTAAGAGAGAAGCCTTCTATTGCAATGGAGTAAGGCCACCATCAATAATATGCCTGTAGGTAGAACTGATGACAATCCTATATTTTAGAAAACAATCTTTCAAATTAATTACATTGTAAGGATTAGGTCGACATTTCGAACCAACTAATGTGTTTCATCGGATAAAGTCTACCATATTAGTTGGTTCAAAATGTTAACCCAATCCTTACAATGTGATTAATCCGAAAAATTGTTTTCTAAATTATAAATCACAAAAATATAAGATCCATCCACTATCATTTACGTCTCTCTTTTCTCTGTTTCTATATATAGGTAATGTATATATAAATAACTACTTAATAGCGTTATACTATATATATTTATATAAATAACCATTGAACAGAGCTATACTTTCAATATATACTATAGCATATATGTATATATAAATAACTATTTAACAGAGCTATACTTTCATCAACGAATGAGTGGTTGCATTTTAGATATTATTTGCCACCGGAGAAACGAAGCGGAGAGAACAGCGGGAGCTCGCAGTCGGCCATGGCGTCCCTGTTGAGACAGGTGGGAACAGGTGCGAATTCGCAGTCACTGGAAGAGGCAAGAAAGCGGGTCTTTCATTTCTTGAGGGAAGCATGCCGTTCCATCCCACAGATCATGGAAACCTACAACATCCACGAAGTTATCACCCCTTCTCAGTTGCGGTCTGTTGTAGTTGCCCAGTTTCGAAAGCAGGCCCATTTAACCAATCCAAAGGTATTTTTCAACATTCTTGCTCTAAATCTGAACACAAATAGATGCATTTTTGGGGCAGCATTAATTGGGGTATATTGATATGTTCTTTTCAATTTCTCTTTAGCTTGAAAGCTTGCTGTTTGACCTTAGTGTCACGCAATCAACGCCTTCATTGGTGGAAAGCCGAAGGCACTAGGGGCGAACATCTCTGTACACGACGACTCCCTTAGTGATGAGGCTAAACATGTCGTGACGCTGGCAATTGAACCCTGGTGGGGAATATCAACCGAGTGACCAACCAGCCAAACTCCGTTCGCTTTCGTTGCATTTTTAATGTTTAGATCCATTTTAATCCTACAGATCACATATTTGTTTTCTTAAAACCTATTTAGATCTTTCAAAAGCTGTTTTGGCAGCTATTACCCCATGATATTATCCTCTGAACACGATTTTGTGTATCAAAAAGCGTTGATTCGTCATCCATCGCCTTCCCCACCAATCATATAATATTGAAATTCGATTTTTTATCAATGCCCACATGAGCAAAAGAGGTAAATGGGCCTTCAATTGTATCAGCAATAAAGGAGAGTCTAAAGCAAATAATTAACTCAGGCTTCAATGAAAGGCGAAAACGATTCTTGTAAAATGTCCATTGATAAGTAACGACTTTGATTATGTCGAGTAATTTAATGGATGGCCGCTTCACAATATGGATATCTTGGGTTAAATTTCATTAAAGAATTTCTGCCATGACACATTGAAAGCGTTTTGGCAGTTTTCTTAAAATATGTCGCTGCTTTAAGACAGGAAATTTGGGTCAATTCAAGTCAAACTTATTGAAGAGGCAATATCACGGACCAATGATCTTTCAGTGCAAAGTGGTCCCTGTTAACTAATTGATCTGTATATAACTCATGCTATATAATAGGGCATATCATGATTTTCACTGCTTTTCCTTTCTCATATTCATTATAGTTGAGTATTGCTTTCCAATATCTGGCACTACAGGCAAAACCCTCATCTAGAATAGGACACGCCAAACTATATATGAAAGAAAGTTACTGAAAAAATGCAGTACTGAAATAAAAACTAGAATTGATTTGTGTTGTATATCGAAATAACACCGTTTTGCTTACAGTGCCTATTCTCACCCATTCATTCTCTATTGAATGAAGAGGTTAATAGATATTCTGGAAGGAATGGCTACATGTAATCAGCATTAAAGGAAAGTGTTGCAAATGAGTCAGTTATAGGTGCGTAGTTGTAACTTTGGAATCTTTAGTATATGATGCATTAGGTCCTTGTTAACTCGTCACGGCTTTTGTGTATGCAGTGTGCACAGGTGCAAAATAGTTGTATGAGTTCACCTATATGCACATATATCTAATTGCAGAATGAACTCACATAAACATTGCCCTTTCCTAGTGAACATAGCCAATAACGAGGTTATTCTATCTGAGCTCCTATTTTGACATTTGTGCAAATGTAGTCTTTGATGTCTTCCGTAAATGATAGAAGTTTCTATTATATCATGTTTCTATTGTTTGAATGTGTGTGAAGTTTGACACGAGAATGTGCTCAAATTAAGACAATATTTTCTTTTAGCATACTTATATGATGCTCTAGATGTTTCCTTAATGTCAAAAGCTAAGCATATAGGCACACACTTTTGCATCAATTGAACCATCATGAGAGGAATTGGATTATTTATACTTTTACTCCAGTTAATGAAGATAAATTAGTTGTTATAACAGAAACTGTTAAAGATGCAATGTCTATTTTTAGCAAGTGCTCCATTGTCAATATTTACTCAAATTCCTTTGGCAAGCCTTCTCTTGATGATTCTTTTAGAATCAAGTAACTGATTATCTTGGACCTTTACTTGATGATTGTTTTTTTATCTTCACATGAACAGTTGTTTAGTATCGAAAAAAATTGTTGTAGCCAAACCCATACAACCTCCTCACAAAAAGGGATAGTTCTAGTGTGGAATCTCACAAAAAGGGATAGTTCTAGTGTGGAATCAACATGAAGGAAAAGGAGATGAATAGAGAGACTTAAACAACCATAGCATACTAGTTTGCTTATAAGTTTGTAGGTATACAATGTTTCATAATGATTTAATAAAAACACTATTCTACAAAACATACTAAGGTAATTGGAAAACTAAAATGTAGAATGAGCATCATCATCAACAGAATCCAGTTGTGTCACCATACTTCTAGTATTGCCGATGGTTGTTCTATTGCATTTTGGGAGATTAATATTCCTTTTAATCCAAATCTTTATCTTATAGTCATAAATGAAAGATGTTGGCATATTTTTGTTGTCTCCTCTACATTAGTAGATGAAATTTCAAATATTGACCACCTTGTATCTCTAAATCAATGTTTATCTTTTCACATTTACCTAATACAATTATGAAATTACTATGCAAATTATCAAATAACAAATGTCATTGTGTATATCCATGTTTACCTTTTCACATTTACCTAAAACAATTATGAAGTTACCATGCAAACTATCAAATAACAAATGGTATCATGTGGATTGGCACCATTCATTTTCAAAGGGAAAAATGAGGCCGATCAACCAGTGTCGTTAAAAACGCGATAATATCGCTATATTATCTCTTTATCGCGATTTTTTTCCCGAAGCTGATATTATTGCGAGTAATACTCGGGATTTTTTCGAAAAAAATTGCTTTTCCCAATTTATCGCCAAGGGTCGGGGCAACGCGGTTTTACAAGGGATGCTAAATGTTCGAAATGCAATTTTTTTTGAAAGAAACAAATAATTTTTGAGTGGGGCAGCTTAATGATCAAGTCTAGGCCCTAGTATTGATATGCCTTTTACTTAAATTTTTAACATTACCATGAAATGACTCAGGATGTTTGAGAGTGGTTCCGGCCTCATTGGATTTCATATGGAGAAAGTAGAATTTTAGATTTCATTCAAAATCTAGCAGTCTTATCAGTTTTTCAAGATTTCAGAATTGGGAGATTGTAATGTTTCTAGGTGACAACACCTGCCTGGGCTACCCCTGCCACCAGTAGAGGACGTGGTCTACCTCCAATAGCTCCTACTTCTAGTTCTTCAGCTTCTAGAGCACAAAAGACTCCATGCCAACTCCACTAGCACCGGCATCTACATCTAGAGGGAAAGGGAAAGTTGTGGCATTTTCTCGCAAGAGGGGCAGAGGAAATCAATAGGGTTAGACTTTAGTTATTTTCTTCATTTTATTGTATATGACATTATGACATGATGAGATACATTATTATATTTTTTGTTGATATTTTGAGGCTGAGTTGGGACTTAAGAGTCAGGACTTACTATTCAGAACATGATTCAATGTTATGTGTGATTTTAGCACTAGAAATGATATTAAACATCTTATATATTAGTTCTTTTATCATATTTATGTGTCAATGTATTTATTTTATGTTGTAGATGGTTTAGATATTAAAAAAATTGAAAAAAAATGAAAAAAAAAATATTTTTGTACCAAACGATCTTTTCCCGATTATTTCCCGATAATTACGATTTTTTCCAATTTTTTCTTCGCGCCGATATTATCCTGATAACGATTAATGCAACATTGTGATCAACATATATCAACCACATTTACTAATGTGGTTGTGCTAGTTTTACCATTAATAATATAGTCTTCTAGAAGATCTGATGCAGCATAGTCGTTAGAGTGGTCCAGTAGGCCAAGTCTAGGCGGGAGGTTCACATGATTTGAGATGCACATAGTCAGATAGGGTGTTCAAGGAGATAGAGAGTTCTAATTTTTTCACACATAGAAATAACAGAGTGGCCTATGTTTCTTTCTCCCAGCCTTGTAGGGAGAACTTGAAGATGTCTCCAAAGCTCCAAGAACTAGATGTTTCACAAAGGTCCCATCTAGAACACAAAGCTCTAGCGTGATCCCCAAAGCTAGAGAAGAATGAATTAGCTCTTTCTTCAACCCCTCCGTTCTATCTCTAATTTCCAAGCCATGATAGGTATTAACCTTGGATCTAACCACCGAAGCTCACATGTAAGGGAATCAATTGCTGTGGTATCGATAGTTAATGCATTTGTCAGATGTAATGAGGAAGGGGGGGTAAGGTTGAGGGAAATTAAGCCCTCCTATGCGCTGGATGCATGTGCAGTCGCATGACAGGTGGAGGGGGGAATTCCCTTCTCCTTAAACATTATGTGATCATCCCCCTTGGGCCAAATCTCAATGCCCTTCATTAATTCCTTATTCATGGGAGAGGGTTGGATAAGACTTTGGTCTCATCACTTTCCCTTATCAATATATCATCCTCTTTTAGAGTGACCCCTACACTTGCATGTCCGTTCGTGTTCACATTGAGGTCTCTCTTGACATGGAAAAATAATACTTTTAAGGAAACTCCAGGCCAAGGAGATAGTCCTATGGAGTCTGAATGATTCTAGCCACTTGGTTTTAACGGTGGCTTGCCAATTAGGAGGGATCGCATAGTATTGGTCAAGTCCTCCTTGATTGTTTCCTCAGAAACACCTTGAACCATAAGCATGCGAAGCCCTTGATAAATAGTGAGAGCCCATGCTTCATTATAGTGGCAATATGCTTAATCTTCATCTGAGTTCAATTGCCTTTTTCCCTATTGGATCAAACCAGCACCTGCCTCCTGACTTCTCCTGATGGTTCTTACAAAGACAATAAATTGATTATTCTGAAAGGAATCTTGTGCAAAAGTGTCTTTGATAAACTCATTAATTAAAATAACACATTTAAAAGATGATCATGTGTTAAATAAAGAACTTCGATACAAACTTAAATAATAATGGACAAAAAACATTCACCAGGCAATAACTAAAAATTCATTGTCCAAAAAGTTGTGATTTTCTTAAGGCATGAATGTTATAACAGAATGTAAAAAGTTCCAGCGCTAGGTGAAAGCGGTTGTTATTATCTCAATTAAACAAATAAATTTCTGAATTTAATTAATGAAGAAATTAATCTCAGACCATAGCATCAATTACAAAATAGCTGGAGCTGGAAAAGTAAATAGCGAAAGCATAAAGCAGTTTCACACATAGAGTTAGTTTCTCCTTAAATATCAGCTATTCATTCCCTATTCAAAGCTTACAAGGAAACCTCACAAGCTGATAAAACAACATTTATCAAAATCACCTCAAAATGAGATCTGCACAAAAACTGAGAAGAAACAGCCTGCAATGAAGACTGTACGACTCTGCTGTATGAATTTGTTTGACTGTACATATTTGCTGTACGAATTCATACAAATGTACTGATCTGCTGCACAGATTATTGCTCTATCTCCTCTCCTGTTCTTCAGCTCTGATCAATTGGTTGTTGTCCCTGTTCGACAAAATTATGTCTGAACTCTTTATCTTGACCTGTCTTTATACTTTTAGCTGAAAACCCTAATCTACCAAATCCCCATTCTCTGGATGAGATATACGGTTGAGCTTAATCTCAGTCTAAGCCACTAATGCATGAAATACACTTTATTAGACTCAAGAGCTAAATATAAGAACTTTCACATTTAATGGACACCTCCCAGGGCTCTGTTTATTCCTTTTATGTAGATTGTCCCTAGGTAAGAGCCTTATTGTTGAGCAACAACCACATGAAGATATGACCCTTAGAAGGACATCTAAACTTACACATCACCACGCAGGGTCTCCTTCACTTAAACTTAACATTTTATATCCAGACTTTGGGGAGTATCCACCAGATGGATTCTTTAATCAGATTAACAATATTCCCATGCTTTTATTCTAACATGACTAATCATAACTCTGGCTATATAGTCCTCCCAAATATCTGCTTCTACCCCCTTAAGCCCTATAAATCTTGCTGTATCCACTCTTGACTCCATATTGTAGTGATTTCAGGGTTTGCAACCGAGCTCAGTTTGTAGTAGTCCCTCTCCTTTAGGGATTGTATCATATGATTAATTAACTTGAACCCTTCACCACAACTAGACCAAAGGTCCTCCACAACTCTGATCTTATTACCATTCTTAACCTTCCACACAAGTCAGTTTGCAATCTCAGGGAAAGCTAAGACAGCTGCTTTCCATATAATTGATACATTATGTATATTATAATATTCCTCAAAGGTCTTGATTATAGTCTACTCTTTATTGTTTTGGACCAACATACTTCTAAATTGCAATTTGGATCCAAATTCCCTTACCTTGAATAAGCCTCTTATTGTCGCTGCTACAACACCCTCCAAAATTTTGGCCTACACCAAAATTTCGGAGCCTACTGTGACCTTGCAGACTGTCATTGCAAGCATTAAGACTTATTGCATGTGTTTTCTCCAAGTGTTTTGGTCCTGTTTTCAAGAAAATCTAAGTGTCATCTTTTCACATGTCAACTGTCGCATGTTGTACAAAAGCTAGTTTTAGTGGTTTCGAAAGGTAATCTTTGCGTAAATGAGTTGGTATTACCATGTAAACATGTGTCACACTCATTTCCAAAGTTTCAAGCATTGTCACACAAGTGTCGTCATGGTCATCGCAAAGTGTATTGTTGGTGTCGCACTTTGCGTAGGTCGTCCACTGAGGGAAGTATGTTGTTCATGTGTTCTGGCTGATCTATGTTGTGTCGTCAAGTGTTCTAAGTGTGTGATCACAATCAAGTCTTGTTACTATTCACATTAGCTTCATGGATGCCACACTTAGTCAAATCCGGAAAACTTCCCGGCCGGGCAACCTAACCTCACGTAGCCTTCCTGAACTGTGCATTGCGTAGTATTAGCCCTCAAGCAGCAACCTTGCCTCTTGGCACCGTGCAATGCGTAGTTCTTGCTTCCCAGAACGCGCACTGCGCAATCTCAGGGCTGAAGCCCAACCCCTAAGCTCCAAAATTGCGCAATCCTTCCCTCCAGCCAGGCTTGAACTGCGCATTGCGCAATCTCAGTGCTAAAGCCTAGCCCTTGAGCTTCTGAATTGTGCAATTGCGCAATCACCTGGCCTCCCTGTCCTTCCAGCACTGCGCAATGGGCAACTTTTGTCATCATGCGCTCATCCTGGCTCCTTAAGCTCCCCAACTGCACAATCTTCAAGCCCAATCCAACCTGGACTGCGCATTGCGCAGTCATAAGGCTCAAACCTAACCCTTGATTGCCTGAGTTGCGCAATTGCGATGTCCTTGAGCCTCTCCCTCAGCCTGCCGCCCCACTCTGGCTTAGTCAGTGGATCATCATGCAACATCTTAGACTAGGGGTTTATCGGACTGATGTCGTCTTGTCATGAGTGAATTGCAGATGCAGGTACTCTATCATACTATGATAGGATGATGAAGAAAGAGATGGAGAAGGAGAACATGCTAGAAGACACCTTGGTAGCTGAAGATGCAAGTTGATCGATTAAGAGAAATCAAAGGGACATCAATTTGTGACCACAACTCAAGACCTAATAACACTGAAGGCTCCTCATCTCTCAGTGATATGGAGGTGGAAAAGAGATCATTCTCAAGAAGACATACTACAAGAAGCAATAAGAATGGCTTGACATTGCCATGTCATAATGAAGTCCGTGTTATTAATGTCATGTCATGTCATGAGTCATGATATGCCACATCATTTTGTGGATTATGTAAATTCTTATTCGAAAATGTATTGTAAAGTGGAAGTCCAAAGGACATGTAAAGAATATGAAGAGTCATGTAAAAGTCAAAAAGTCATAGGGAAGTCGAACAGTCATGAGAGTAGTCAAAGAGTCACAAAGGAGGTGAAGGATCACTCCATTGGTTGTATAAACACCTTCATTGTACGAGCAAAGGACTCCTCACCTTGGCTCCTCCTACAAAACATCAAAGGGACAAGCTAGTTCTTTTGGGGAGCAGGTAGTGGCTCCAATGGTGTTCGTTGTATACATGTGTCTTGGGACTTTTACTTAATACATGAAGCCCGATGGCCAACACATTCTTCATGCATGGATTATGAATATTTGTAAGACTGTTATGTGAATGTTTATGATTCGTGTTTGTTTTTACCTGTACTAAAGTAGTTGAACTATTTCAGTTATTTAGTGCTTATCATATTGAGAATGTGCTATAATGGTTGCAATGACCGTCCGCTCATTGTGGTCTATTCCGCTGGATGTTAGATGGATCTCTCCTGTTTGTGTGTGTCTCTACTAGAGTGGTACTATACCTCTCTCTTAGAGACTCACATTCATTTCCCTCTGCAGTAGAAGAACCTCGATACACCTACAACCGAACACTCCAGTCACACTCGCTTTTCAAAGGCACATACGCGTTCCTCTCTCTTGCTGACAGTTAGAGCCAAGCCAAACTTTTAAACCGGGCTGTATTCTGGATGGGGCTCCTATCCCAAACAGTGTGAGGTCTAATTGGGACCACATATCAGGGAGACCCCTTTGAATGTTGGCAGGTCCAACACTGTCAACACCTCCATAGACTCTTAGCTGCCAAATTTTGGAGAAACGAAAAATGTTTTTCAATTCCCAGTCACCCATATCTTTTGGAACAATCAATCTTTGCCATTCTACTAGAGGGATGCCCCTTTTCTCCTTGCATCCTGACCATAGAAACCTAAAAATAATCTTTCTAATGTTTTCCAGAACATCTTTTGGAATCCATGACAAAGACATCCAACATATTGGGACTGCCTCTAACATGGACTTTACTATAACTAGTATGGCACCTTAAGATAACTAATGATGACATAAAACATAGATTGTCCTTTCCACCTTAGCTATAAACTAGTCCCAATATTTGTTCTTATAATGATTTGGTTTTAAAACATATCCCAAATATGTCAAATCATCCTCCAAATCAATCGATGAAAAGGAAACCATTGAATTAAGTAAATCCTATCTTTGTCAGGGATTCTGAAAAAGATAGTAGATTTTTCCAATATTTATTTGTATACAAGTAGCAATGTAGTATAGGTCTATAACTTCCTTGAGCTTTAGAACATCCCTAATTTATCCATCATATACTGTAAGAATATCAACTATAAATGATACTTGATAGAGATGGAAAGAGCTTCTCACTTTAATTCCCTTAAAGACCTTTGATCTTCTTGCATCCAACAGACATCTACTTAGTCCTTCTGTAGAAACTAAAAAAGGAATGGAGATAAAGGGCATCCCTGCCTCAACCCTTTTTAGGCCTGAAAAGTTGTTGCACTTCAATCAAGATTGAAAAAGTAATTGAAGTCACAAAATTCATAATCTAGTTTAGAAAGGAATATTAAACCCAACATCAATTTCAGAGGCATCCAACTTTCCCTATCATAGGCCTTGGATAAATCCGTTTTTCACCACCATTTCTTTCAGATTCCTCATATTTACAGAGTGTAGGCCCTCTTAGGTCACCCATGTTAGTGTTTGAAGCTCAGACAAGTATTTCCATGAGGGTGTCTACTTATGGAAATTGTCAGCAGTAATGCAAATGCAAGGTTGGTTAAGCTCAAAGTGGCAGATGAATAAACATTGCGTGGTGGCATGGTGGACAATGGCATATTCTCACAGTTGTCAGACACCAACAATGTGTATGGAGGATGTTATGGAGACAAAGTGAGAGAACACCTTCCTCGCTAAGAGGGAGTGTTAGTTTTTGTAGCATCAGATAGGTATTCTAGTTTTGGCTTTGGTTAGATAGGTTAAGAAACACAAGATCTCCAAACCCCAAAAATTTAAAGGAGAAAACACCTATAGATGGCTCAATTAAGTTAATTGATCAATAATTAAATATTTCCCAAGTCTAACTTAGGAAAAGTGATTAATTAACAAGAATTAATTGAGAAAGGTGAGATTTCTCTAGAAATTCACATGGATCAAGTTGAAGATGATCTTAACCGTTGATAGGGATCTAGTTATTGATGTCGGTGATCCAGTGAGAGATTATAAGAGCAACTCAATGGCTAGATGGAGAACACACTTGGAGAGTGAGTTTCCTTGGTAGATCGAGCTATCCAGTAGCAACAACTGAGCAAGGAAGAGGAGTTCGAGCTAGAGGGGAAGTAGAGTCAGTGAGGTGCAGAGATAGTGATTTTAGAGGAGATTCCAGTTATGGAGAGGCAACAACAAGTGACAAAGTATTCCACAGTGAAGCGTAGGTGCTTCAGTGAGAAGTTCGATTTATCTGAGAGGGAAGTTGATTCACCTTCCAGAGGTCGGGATAATTTTCTAGAGGGCCGGAGAGTCACTTCCAGCAATGGAGACAGGCAGGATGGCTTGTTCAGAGGTTGAACAAAGCCACACATGTGAGGGGCAGCATAGGGACTGCACAGGGGAACTGCAGAAGGGTTTGGATAACCAATTTTTCTGAATAGCGAGTGCCAAATATTTGTTGATTGGATTGCCAACTAAGCATCCATAGATTGTACTCAGATTATTTTACTGTTGCATAATAATAAAATCTTCATCTGTTGCATTGGTTTTCCCAAGTTGGGTTTTCGGGGACATTTGTCTAAAAATAACCATGTCAATTTCTTTTGTGTGTGCTCTATATTGTCTCAATTCCAACATTTTTATTTTCTGCAACGTTTTGATGGTGAAAATTGCAGTTGTGATTTTATTCGTTATTTTCTGTAGCAAATAAATTGCATAATTAATCAGTTAGAAGAATAATTTCCAGTTGCTGCAATATAATTGAAAATTTCACAGTTCATATTGTTTGGGATGTGGTATGAAGTGGTTTTAAGCATCCACCACAAGGGTTTGGATAACAGTTTTTCTGAATAGCGAGTGCCAGATATTTGTTGATTGGATTGCCAACTAAGCATCCATAGATTGTAGTCGGATTATTTCACTATCGCATAATAATAAAATCCTCATTTGTTGCATTGGTTTTCCCAAGTTGGGTTTTCGGGGACATTTGTCTAAAAATAACTGTGTCAATTTCTTTTGTGTGTGCTCTATATTGTCTCAATTCCAACATTTTTATTTTCCGCAACGTTTTGATGGTGAAAATTGCAGTTGTGATTTTATTCGTTATTTTCCATAGCAAATAAACTGCATAATTAATCAGTTAGAAGGATAATTTCCAGTTGCTGCAATATGTTATGCTCTTAACCTGCAAATGATACCCAAATACAGAATATGCGAAGAAAAGATACCCAGAACACAGAATATGCGAAGAAAAGATACCCAAAACACAGAATAGCAATGATTTTATTATTCAGAGAGTAATGTTCACTTGCCTCTTCGAGGGGGCAACCTCCAATAGAGCAGAGCTCTATTACAAAATAAGACACGATACTCCTCGCAAGGAGTTTCTATCCTTTATATATGACTCATACATGCAATACCACGGGCCAATACCGCGATATTACTAATACCATCTATCTAATACTACGACCCATTTGCAACTAACTGTGGTTCCGTTATTAATTGTAGATTAACCACTTACAATTATTAATATGGGCTTTATTGACTCTTGACTATGATGTGGTCCCATTACATAGATAAGGGGGTTAGGGTGGGACCCTAACATGCCCACCCCCTTAAGACTAGCCTTGTCCTCAAGGCTGAAGCTGCGGAAACTGCTGCAGAATAGTGGCTGGCTCCCAAGTTGCATCTTCTGGAGAGGTGTCTTTCCATTTGACTAGGACTTCTTTAATCATGCGGCCGTGCAGTTGCTTGACTCGTGTGTCGAGGACCTGTTCTGGTTGAAGCCAGATGGACCCTTCTTCGTCCAATTCCGGTAGACTAGTCTGAATTCTGCAATTGTTCCCAATCACTTTCTTGAGGCACGAGACATGAAAAACTGGATGGATTTTTGCAGTAGGTGGCAAAGCCAACTTGTAGGCCACTTCTCCAATGCGCTGAAGTACTTGATATGGTCCGTAGAATTTGGGAGAGAGTTTCTGACGCCTCTTGTCTTTGAGTGATGTTTGCTTATATGGTTGGAGCCGTAAAAAGACCTGATCCCCTTCTTGAAATTGGCGCTCTGAGCGATGCTGGTCTACCTGTTGCTTCATGCGGTTTTGAGCTTGATGAAGATTCTCTCGAAGATGGGCGAGCATAGTTGTGCGGTGTTGTAGGAGTTGATCCACTGCTTGGACTTTTGAGCATCCCTTGAGATACGAAGTAGGTGAAGGCGGGAGTTGACCATATACTGCTTCATAGGGAGTCATTTTGGTGGTGGCATGATAGTTGGTGTTATACCACCATTCAGCCAGAGGTAGCCACTGTACCCAAAGGTGTTGCTTTTCTGAAGTGAAACACCTAAGGTAGGTTTCTAGACATTTGTTGACAGCTTTGGTTTAACCATATGTTTGCGGATGATAGGAAGTACTGAGTTTTAGTTGAGTGCCTTATATTCTGAAGAGTTCCTGCCAAAAATTGTTGGTGAAGATCGGGTCGCGGTCGGACACAATAGAAGTGGGCATGCCATGCAATTTGAAGATCTGATCCATGAAAGTTTGAGCCACCAAAGTTGGTGTAAACGGGTGGGGAAGAGCGCAGAAATGAGCATACTTCGATAATCGGTCCACAACCACCATGATGACTGACTTGTTCCTTGACTTTGGAAGACCTGTAATGAAATCCATAGAAACCTCCGTCCAAATTGATGCCGGAATGGACAATGGTTGTAATGTGCCTGGTGGGTTGACGGTTTCCCCTTTGTGGCGTTGACAGACATCGTATTCGGTTATGAAGGTAAGGATGTCCTTTTTCATGCCTGTCCAGAAAAATGATCTTCTGGTGCGAGCATACGTCTTCTGAAAGCCTGAATGTCCTACAATGGGAGATGAGTGCAATTCTGCCAAAATGCGACTTTTGAAGGTGGATGTTGGTGATATTACGACTCTGTCCTTGTAGCAAAGAATATCATCCTCCCACGAATAGCCCTTGGTGGAATTTGGATCTGCCTGCAATTGAGAAATGAGTTGGGAGAGCCCGAGGTGTGAAAACCATTCCCTGCGAGCTTCTTCAATCCATTCTGGAATGGGGAGGGAAATTTCTAGCAGGGTACTTTCCTCGTCAAATTGGCGAGATAATGCATCTACTACACTATTGTCTTTCCCTTTCTTGTAAATGATCTCATAATCATATCCCAGCATTTTGGCTAGCCATTTATTTTGTTGTGGGGAGGATAGGTGTTGCTCCAAAAAATATTTAAGACTGTGATGAACTGTGCGGATTTGGAAATGTCGCCCCAATAAATAAGGTCGCCAGGTGTCGACTGCATGTAAGATGGCCATCATTTCCTTCTCGTATGTAGATTGGCCCTGATTCTTCCCACTGAGTTGTTGGCTTGTGAAGGCCAACGGTCGCCCTCCCTGCATTAAAACCGCCCCAATACCTGTACCCGAAGCATCACATTCAATGACGAAAGATTTGGTGAAGTCAGGTAGTGCTAAAACTGGAGTGGAACTCATGGCATTTTTTAGAGCTGTAAAGGCCTGTTGCGCTTCCTCATTCCAGAAGAATGAATTTTTCTTTAGGATTTGGGTGAGGGGTTTCGCTATGCGACCATAGTTGTGGACAATTTACGATAATAGTCTGTGAGATCCAAAAATCCTCGCAAACTCTTCAAGGTCTTAGGTTGAGGCCATTCCTGCATTGCTTGGATCTTTTTGGGGTCCACCTTGACACCCTCACGCCCCACAATGTGGCCCAAATACTCTACCTCTGCCATGCCAAACAAACACTTGGACATCTTGACAAATAATTTATGCTTGTGGAGCAATTGCAAGAGTAGATCTACATGCTGAAGATGTGCGGCCCAAGTGCAACTATAGATGAGAATGTCATCGAAGAAGACAAGGAAAAATTTCCTGAGATATGGTTTGAGAATGTGGTTCATAAGGATCTGAAAAGTAGAGGGGGAATTACAAAGACCAAATGGCATGACCAGGAATTCATAGTGGCCTTCATGAGTTCTGAAAGCAGTCTTGGGAATGTCGACTTCCTTCATGCGAATTTGGTGGTAGCCTGAGCGAAGATCCAGCTTCGTGAAAAATTGAGCCCCATTGAGTTCATCCAGCAAATCATCAACCACCGGGATGAATTTATCTTTGACTGTCAACTTATTGAGGGCCTTGAAGTCAGGACACATCCGCCACTCCCCATCTTTCTTGAGCACCATGACCACTGGGGATGAATAAGGACTGATGCTGGGACGAATGACCCTTGCTTCCAAAAGTTCCTTGATGATTTTTTCTATTTCATTCTTTTGGGTGAACGGATATCTGTATGGGCGCACATTTGGGGGTTGGGCCCCTGAAACCAAGGTGATGCTATGATCATGTTCCCCTCGCGGAGGGTGGAAGCTCATGAGGCTTGTCAAAGACCGGCAGATGGTTATTTAAAATCTGTTGCATCTCCGGATGAATCCGCAGAGACTTGGTTTCGACTGCCTGGATGGAATTAAGTTGAGCTATAACTCCATGATGTCCCTTTTTTAGCAATTTTTCCATCCTATGGGAGCTGTTGATAGAGGAGGCTCCCACGTGGAGTCCACGGAGGGTATGTGTGGAGTTGTTCTGCTTAGAACTCATATATAACTCCTCGAAATCCATTGTGA
>APFE030002498.1:47573-92262 GCA_000404065.3 Pinus taeda
AGCCAGTCAGCGCCGAGGACAATGTCGCAACCCCCCATGTGTATGGCAAACATGTGGGTTTTCAACTGATAATCCCCCGTTTGAAGTTTGACATTTTCACAACGGCCTTCACATTTCATTGTGCCGCCATCTGCAATTTGAACTTGGAAGTTAGAAACTGCTCGTACAAAGCAATGCACCATTTCTGTGACTTTTTGATGAATGAAATTATGAGTACTTCCACTATCAATCAAGACTACTACTGGGCGATGTTTAATAAACCCTCTGATTTTGAGCGTTTGAGGGGAAGAAATCCCTGTCAAGGCATGCACAAAAATAACTGGTTCGTCAGAGACATTGTCCTGTTGGTTGCTTCCTCTAGCGGCTCATGTTCCTCGAGTGGTGGATCTTCCTCTGTTGAGCTGTAGTCAGTGGCATCTATTTGAAAGAATTTGGGGAGTATTTTTCATCACAGTAGTAACATAGTCCTTGCTTCCTTCTTTCGGCCATTTCCGTAGGGGACACCTTTTGGACCTTAAGTGTTTGAGTCGTGTTGTGAGCCTGTGGGGGACGATCTTTAGCTGGGAAATTTGGGCGACTGTATTGGGCTGCTAATGCACGTTCCACCTTACGAGCTACCTGGCAAGCCTCCGTCCACGTGGGAGGGTGTTGAAGTAGAACTTGAGCTTTGATGGCTTCTTTAAGACCGCTGATAAAACATTCCATGTAGAACTCATCTGTGAGACCCTTAGTGCGGAAAGCTAAGCCTTCAAAAGTGGTAATATATTCATCCACTGTACCAGTGTGTCGGAGCTTAGTGAGACGACCCAAAAAAGAGTCTTCTTGTTCAAAGCGATCTCGAAGAGCTTTGGTAAATTGGGTCCAAGTCCTAAAAGATCCATTGCAACGCTGATGCCATTCCCACCATTGCCACCTTTCATTGTCGAAGTACATGCTCCCCAACATAAGCTTAGTCCCATCATCTAGGATATGATTCAATTTGAAATACTGCTCCATTTGTGCTAGCCATGCAGACGTGTGAGAACCGTCAAATTTATGCATATCCAACTTGGAAGGTCGCTGACTGGGTGGTGGATGGGTGTGCCAGACATGAGGAGAGTGGCTAGATTCACTGTCATTGCATTCATGGCCATTATACACCTCCTCGTGGGCTTGCTCCTTGCCCTTTGAAATAAATTCCTGTATCTGGAGACCTAGTCGCGAAACTGAGTTTGGAGTTCCTTCACATTTTCTTCAAGTTTGTCCATCCTTTCATTGGCCATCACTTGAGCTCTAGATGCTACCATACACCAACCTGATGAAAAATTGGGACTGCCAAAAAAATTTCACAATTAATTGAATGGTACCACCATGCTCAGCTCGTCATCCTAATTCTAATGGGCTAGATCACCAATAAGCGCCCCAGAAGATCTCAGATTTTTTGTTTTTTTTGAAACTCCTAACGGAGTTTTACTCCTTCCTGATCAATACTGCAGTCACCAAATCCTCAAAATGTCAATGCGGCCAAAAGTCTTGCGACAATTATACCCTGGTATAGGAACCCTTCACAACGACTCTGGTCTGGTGGATCTGAGAGATCTGAATGGCGGATCGGATAGTGCTGGACGGCTGAACTGACTGCTTCTGCAGATCTGATGAATCTAATAGATCGGAATGGCTGATTGGGACCGATGTCTGCTGCTGCTGCACTCCTTTGCTCAAGCGGATCTGGAAGAGATGATGATTGAAAAGGGAACTAGGGTCTTGAGGAGTGTCAGGTGCTACAGATCGCGATATACATAAGGGTCTGGCAGTAGTACTTGGCCCAATGTTTCAGGGCTCTAACTAAGGAGGGTCGACCGTACCCTTAGCCGTACCACCCGACTACCCTATCGTACGGGCGAGTAATCTCTCCGAGTGATGTTCTCGGTGTACTGTAGCCGCAAGACGGCTGACGGTTTATCTATGGCGAGGTTTTCAGGGAGCTTATGGGGCTTCCGATATACCCTGAGGGTAAGTGGAAGACAGTCCGTGCGCGGTTCTGTCTAATGCGCTACTACTCGAAGGGGTACCCACAGGGGTTACAAGGGAGTCCAACAGACGTGACCACCTCTTGTATTTCCTGCGTGCATGCCTCCCCAAATCCGCAGATTTATGCGCTCAACAACAAATCCCATGGTTTAAAGACGCCAGAACACGTCTCGAGCCAAAAAAAAAATTGCTACGAAATGGAGATCCCACTGGCCCTGGAAAGTGCTCTGATACCACTTGTTATGCTCTTAACCTACAAATGATACCCAAATACAGAATATGCGAAGAAAAGAGACCCAAAACACAGAATAACAATGATTTTATTATTCAGAGAGTAATGTTCACTTGCCTCTTCGAGGGGGAAACCTCCAATAGAGCAGAGCTCGATTACCAAATAAGACACGATACTCCTCGCAGGGAGTTTCTATCCTTTATATATGACTCATACATGCAATACCTCGGGCCAATACTGCGGTATTACTAATACCATCTATCTAATACTACGGCCCATTTGCAACTAACTGTGGTTCCGTTATTAATTGCGGATTAACCACTTACAATTATTAATATGGGCTTTATTGACTCTTGACTATGACGTGGTCCCATTACATAGATAAGGGGGTTAGGGTGGGACCCTAACATTGTGATTATTTTGTTAATTGGTGGAACATAGGTTCTGAGGATGCATGATGGGTTTCTAAAAAAGAGATAGGACACCTACAAAGGCCTTTCTCTTATGGAATCATTACAACCACCTCCATATGAGCTCTAAACTCATTTTTTTCTTATTATGGGTGTCAAATGTAAGAGAATCCTTGACCAAAAGCTATCCACATTGACTAATTTTGTTTAGTAGCTTAGGAAATGAAATAATCGTGTTGTGACGCTATCTTATTGTTGCAACATTGGCAATTCAACACTATCTTGTTGTTGAATTATTGTGACATCATTGATTGAACACCACCTTATGGTTATGTTCTTGTGAGCTCGACGTTGTTTATATGTTGTAACTTTAACAATTCCATGTGTCTCAAGGGGTTCACAGTGAATTGGTGGACTACATGTATGAAGAAATAATGATCATCTAGGCAATGGGACAAATGAGCAATGATTAGTTATAGAATCAGATGATGAAATGATGATTGGATGGGGAGTCGAACCACCATGATTATTCAACATTTGAAGGACTGATGTTGGATTGGGAAACAACATAGGGAGTTGAACCACTATGATGGTTCATCATTTCAATCATCATTCAAGGTCATGGAGTGGACATGGGGAAAGGAGAGGAGGTAGTGAAATAAGAAGAAATAGAGAGACTTAAACAAGAATGAGTTTGTGAATCTAGAAAAGGAGGTAGGAATAAAAGTGAATAAAACAAATGTTTGAGTATGGTGTGAAACAAATGGCACAAATTCTTAGGGATGACACATAATTGAATTATACTTTGATTTTAAGATAAATTTGTTATGTATGTGAATTAAAAAAAAAATGGAAATTTGATGTTGTCCGTTATTTTATCTCTTGGAAATTCCTCTCAATTGCCTCATTATATATGTTAGTTTTTGGTTTCTATAATTCTAGAATACCATTAGACGTGCATTCAGTGGGAAAAACTATATTCCATTACTGGTTGTGCCTATATAGGTGAAATCTACGTCAAACCATCGTGTTATATCTACCTTACCTTTGTGATTGATGCCTACATTGGCACCACTTCTAATTCGTTTACTTATGCCTCTATTGCCCATACCTATGTGGGTGGTTATCCATGCTTAATGTGCATGAATATACAAGAATGGATGCACAGCTACATGATAGAAAGCCCCATGACATCCTTGTTGGGAATAACATTTTAAAATTATTCCCTTTATCATAGTCGTTAGGGTGTAAGTAATTTGTACTCAATGCATATAGACTACATTGAACAAGCCTTTCTATTTAAAAATTTACTAGCTACAACATTAGTAGGTTCTTATGGTGGTAAGTAAACTTTATCACTCTAGTTTTTATGAGTGATCCGAATGGGAAGTGGAATCCACCCATCATATTAATCCACCCATGGTATTTACCCACCCATAGAATTTACCCATGGTATTGTAAGTGGAATCCACCTATGGTATTTATCCACCCATTCAATTTACCCATGGTATTGTAAGCGACATTCAATCATGGTATTCATTCTCCCATGGTATTTACCCACCCATGGAATTTACCTGTGGTATTATAACTAAAAAAGGCTATAAATAACAAGTTGCATTTTGTAAAAGGACGGATTGTCCACCACAATGTAGTTTTACAACCATTCTCAGTTTTAATAAAAAAGTTTTGTGGTTTTGTTTATTGTGTTTTCTCTTCTTATTTTTTTTCATTTCAAATTTTTAGTTCTCAGGGGCCTCCCCCAAGATCTAGATCAGTGGTATCAGATTCAAGTTACGACTCCACGAGAATGAGGATTTGAAGCATATTTCAGTTTCAAATTTTTGCAGCAATATTTAGCAAACTTCATGCAAATTCTATGACCTCCAAAGAAAATTATAGAAGGTGAAAATATCTCATTTTAAATTATTTTATGTTAGCTCAAATGGGTTTTTTACGGTATTTGATTTTGTTTCCCGGTTTGAGAGATATGAGAAAATGAAGTTACACATGTTTGGAACGTTGCGCGATTACACTTACCATGAGTTTATGGAATTATTTTCTCACTTCACAAGTCATCAAAGTTCAATTTTCTTATATCAATGGAAAAAATTTATAATACCTTAAATGGGCCTTTGACAAAATTTGATTTCATCACCTATAGCAGAAGTTATAAGCAAAGTTGCAGCAAGCGGTCTATAATGTGAAGGAAGCCTTGACAACATCTCGTTGGATACGAGAATCTGCCAGAGAAGCCACCATGCTTTTACCAAGCATACTGACAAGAATCATGGTTGTTGGTCATCCATAAACCCAAGGTTATGGATCAACCACACAAAACCCTTGTCATCGAAGTCCATTTTCTAGGTTGTACATTTTTCGTATCACTGTTGGTCACAAGCATTACAGTATCTCTATCCTCAGATCTTTGTTTGTCATGGTTATGGGTCATCCACAAACCCATGCTTCAAAGAAGTCCATTTTCTAGGTCACACACTGTCAGTATCATAGTTGGTCACAAGCATTGCAGGGTATCTCTATCCTCGAATCTACATTCATCACGGTTATGAGATAACCACACAAAATCCTTCTATTTAGTGGTTCTTTACTCAACAAAGGCTTCTTAGGAGGGAAATTCACGCAATGGGGACCATTGCTTCTTATGGAGGGAGGAATGATCTAAATGGAAAGTGGCATCCACCCATGGTATTCATCCACTCATGGTATTTATCCACCCATGGAATTTACCCATGATATTGTAAGTGGCATTCACCCATGGTATTTATCCACCCATGGAATTTACACATGGTATTGTAAGTGGAATCCAACTATGGTATTCATTCACCCATGGTATTTACCCACCCATGGAATTTACCTATGGTATTGTAACTTAAAAAAGCTATAAGTAACAAGTCACATTTTGTAAAAGGATAGATTGTCCACCACAATGTAGTTTTTACAATTATTCTTTGTTTTAATAAAAAAAAAGTTTCTTTGTGGTTTTGTTTACTATGTTTTCTCCTGGTTTCTTCTGGCATTTCAATTTTTTTAATATTGGGGGCCTCCCCCCAAGATCTGGATCAATGAGATATTTCTCTTCATGTCATTCCAAATGGTAAAGCTTAGAACATTCACATTATGGGAGTGGAAACTGCACAAAGAAGATAATATAAAGAGTAGCATTTGTTATGTAAGGATTTATTTAATTAGTCATATAGGGTGACTATGGAATAGAGGTAAAACTCAAAACTCATCATGTACTTATATATTATAATTGTATTTATTAATTCTACTTGTGAACAAAGGCATTCATTCTCTTGGTCGCAACACTTGAAGTAACTAGGTTTTATGGTTGGTCAAAATGCCTATTTATTTATAGGTAGGGATTATACCTAAAATATAACAAAGGAAAATACATATAACTCACAAACACACATTGCATTAAAAAAAAAGCTATTGAGAGTGACATGAGGAGAGAGAAATGAGAATGGATGCTTGTGGAGAAGAGGATGAAGTGAAGTTGTTGAATGAGGAATACATTCCATTTGTGGTGTTCACTCACATAACATGAGTTTATACAAGATAACACCCAAAATAACAACTAGATATTGCTACAATCAAACCCTAAGTATAAGATCCAACTATTGCTACAATTAAACCCTAAGGATTGGAGCTATGATTAAACCATATGGGAGTCCATTGCGGGGAAGAAAATTTTAAAAACTGTCTCATCCATAACTCATAGACTTAGACTTTGTGAGCTTGATAAAATAATTGGAGAGGACTACCACTAATTTAGAACCTGATTCTATGGTTCGACAAGAGTTTGCAACCCTAATTAAGGGCCATCTTCTCTAGAACGTCCATGACACAAATAAAAGATTCAAGGAATACTTGTAGTAGTGTAAGTAAATCAGAGATAACATATAATGGCTAGTATAATCCAACCTCTCCTTAATTGTAAGATAACTTGTATATGTTCTTGGACCTAGTTTTGAAGTAGTAACAAATCTACCTAATATCATATTAAATTTCCTTTTCATCCATATTTCAAGAAGATGCAAGAAATATGTAGATGCATGTTTATAGTTTATGTCATTTCATTTGAGGAAATTTTTTTCTATCAGTTTTTTTTGGTATGCTAAGCAAGAATTCAATGAATTTGCTTCTATTGGCATTATTGAGGCACCATACTCTGTATTTCAATGCATAATCAATTTTTAATTCTTCAATCTCACAAAGGATGGTGTATTTGGTGGAACATGCAAATATGTGGCAGCCACAACAAAAAGGACATACTTGTGACTAAAAAGGTGGACTTAGAACTTATATAATGGCTTTTTTAGCATAAAAGAACATTTTTAAATAAAATGAAGGAATGCCCCAATGGTTATGCAAAATCATTAATCACTAGACATGCATGCTTGATAAATGGTCACAAATTTTAATATGCTCAACCATTGGTCAAAGCGGTAGTCTTAACAAATTTTATATATACTATTGAGTTCATATTTTAGTATCTCACAGTTAATCTAAATCCTATAAATAAATTTCAAATCAATGGCTTACACTCGTCAAATACAATATAGAATTATAATTTTCAAATATTCTATGAAATGTTTTTTATTTTCATTAGATTTATATTAACACATGTGTGTATGTAGATATAGATTTAAAGTTTAGCAAATATCATGAAACTTTGTTCAATGAATGCATGAGTAATGGATTTTGACTATAGAGTGAAACTTGAATAGCCCCTATTAAAAATAATTTTGTAGGTTAATAGCATTAATAGTTTTATATCTAGTATCATTGGTTAAATACTAGGAAGTGCAAGTGGAATTATCATGGTTTTCTTTTCGAAAGAAAGAGATTTCATAAAATAAAAATAATTAAAATAATGATTGAGATGGGAAGCTTTTCACAAACACTTTATTATTTGTACCTACAAGGAGTATTGCGTTAGATAACATCCCCTCTCATTCTCTTTATATCCATGTGGTCATCACATAGATGTATATATTTATTTATGTTTCCAACTTATATGTGTCTTTGCTTGTGCATATTAGGTGGTTTCTAACATGCTATAGGAGCCATGTATACACTAATTCCAAATCTTTCTCATGATGTACACCTATGGATTGTAGTTTTTGAACTCTAGTAGAGAACAACAAAATTAGGGAGAATGAGTCAAATAGGAAGCCTTTCATGAGCACATTATTATTTGTACCTACCAAGAGTATTAGCTTAATTAATGTCTATTTTCATTCTCTTTATGTCCATATGTTTATCATATTAATGCATATTTTTATCTATGTTTCCAAATTGTATATCTCTTTTCTCTTATATTCCAAGGGTTTTTAGACATGGTATAAGAGCCATGTATGCAATAATGCCAAATATTCTCGTGAGAGAGGTTTGTGGATTATTGCCTTTTAGTTTTTGAGTTCCAATAAAGAATAGCATGTGTGTGTTGTTGTGGTTCTTGGTGCCTACATTATTACTATAACAAAATTAAAATTACACCTTCCAAACATGGGACCTAATTGTAGGCTTCTCTATTGGAGAAATGATAGACATAGAAGCAAGAAAACAATGGGGAGATAATTTGTCAGAGGAGGTATTAGTTGTGGTATAGAGGCATGGTTATTACATGTAAAACAATGTTCATTGTGATGATACAACATTCCTATGGCTATTTCATGGAGTCCATAGGTGCAATTAGTTTTACAATAGGTGACAAAGGTTGACTTAGTTATGGGCATGAGGTATTAGTGTCAATGAAATTACTATTGTAATTATCCTGCCACTTGACCATAAAGAAAATCCCTATGAATTTTAAGTTTTCACAAAGTATACTAAAAGTACCCTTCCAAATCATCCATATATATGATCTTCATGCTCTTTCCCAGGAGGGGATGTGGAGGCTTACAAGAATTATCTCTTCATTGCCTCATTGAGGACAATGCAAAATGAAATGATTTCTCCTTAAAAGTTGAGGTGAAAGGTCATGAACATTAAGGATTAGTAGAGAAATTTTTCTCTGAGGGATTGATGAGATATGGAGATGAATGATGGGTAACGAGACTATGTGAGACTCAATCCATGTGAAAAGTAAAAAGTCATAATAGAAAGCCAATTTTGGAATGGTCCATAAATGATAAGGAGACATTGGGTTGAAGATTCTACACATCTTAGGATTGGCAGAGGGAACATGGACATAATAATTTCATGTATGATCAATTATTCTATTTTCATATCCATCTCTTAGTGAAGAAGAAACACGAACCTTGAATGGACTCTTGCTTAATGTCTAAGTAAGAAAATGAATCTTGATCTTTGGACTTCACATAGTTACCAATTATTGGCTTGTTTCTAGAAAAGTCAATATAATCCCTTATGAGAGATGCATCTACATGGTCAAGCAAAGAGAGTATACAACACTTAATTATTATGCGAATTTTCGTTAGGTAGTAGGAATGTTAGGTCCCTATACTACTACTGTAACCCCTCATTGTTATTATTACAACCCCCTTATTGTGCCCATGTAGTCCCCATATTGTTATTATTATGCCCCATAGAAGCCCACCATTGTTATTATTGTGCCCTTACATTATTATTGTTATGTTGGCTCTGATTATATTATGACCCCTTAGACTCTTATATATAGAAAGGAGTTCTTGTCATTTGTATCATCTAAGAATTGTTCATTTATGTAATGTAAAGGAGATTGCCCCCTTGAAGAGGCTTATTTCTAAGGCGTTGATCTATCTTTTCTATCTTTTGTGAGTTGGTTTCATAATATTTGGTATCAAAGCTTTGGATTCTAGTGTTTCATTGCTCCAAACAGGTCATCGTGGAATGTTCGCTATAACTTTTTCGATACAATGTTTCAGAAGTGAAAACAAAAACCCATTTGAGAAGGAATCAGTCTGAACCTTCGGTTCAAATTTCAGATATTGTCTTGCTATATTTTTAGAGATATGATCTGAGGAAGTTAGGCTTTTTGCAAGATCTAGAATTTCATCTCAAACAGGTCATCATGGCATTTTCGCCATAATATTTTTCTATGAAAGTTCAGATTCTAAAATTAAAACCCATTTGACCCAAAATCTTGATGAAGCTCAGGTCCAAATCTTAGATCTTGTCTCGTTATAGGTTCGGAGATATAATCTGAAGAAGTTAGAGTTTTTACAGACTCTCGAATTACATTCTAAATAGGCGACCTTGGGAAAATCGTCATAAATTTCTCTCTGAGCAACAAATTGAAATTTTGTCAGAAGTTACAGAAAGAGGACGAACTGTAGCTTTCTGTGTATAGTTTTCAAATGCGAAGGTCGAAACAGTGACACATGGCACGTCGTACAAGTTCGCTCTACTGAAAGATTATATAATCAGGTAATATTAGGAGATTGGGCATAACTCTTTCTTGGAGAATCAAATTATGATTAGACTTGTAGGGTTAGAAAGAGGACTCAGAGGGCTACTGCAAGAGACAATTTCAGAACTTGGAGATTTGAAAGTACAGAGTTAAAATTGTTTCAAGATAGAGCTCCTAAAATCAAGAAAAGGCAATATCAGGAAGTTTGATGGAAAGAATTTGGTAAGTTGGATAGTACAGATGGAGAAATATTTTGATCTACATGAAGTGCAACTGTTACAAAAGGTACGTATTGCATCTTCATATTTAGAACTAGATCAATTTTTATGGTATAAAGGGCTTTGTTTTCGTAAACCGCTTGTTACGTGGTCAATTTTCACGGAGGAAATGATAGCACATTATGAGGATACATAGAAAAACACCTTCTTTGGCCAATTGATAAATCTCAAAAAAAAGTGTTCAATGGAAGAGTACATTGAGGACTTTCAAAAATTTAATATAAGGGAAAATGATATTCCAGAGAAGTAGAGGATTGATGTCTCCATAGGGACTTTAAAGGATAACAGTCAACATGAGGTTCGTCTTTGGGAACCTCATTCATTAGAGAATGCATTCAGGTTGGCAAGAAAAGTGGAAAGCAAAATTATGGCAAAAAGGAAGTCTACCCCTCACAGCTATAAAGTTGGAAGTGTTGTTTCTCCTAGCCTTCAGAACCTACAAGGTTGACACCACAAAAATTGGAAGAAAAAAGAGAAAAAGGGCTTTGTTACAATTGTGATAACAAATACATTAAAGGTCATAAGTGTGCTGAGAAGAAATTATTTTACATTGATTTTGAAGAGGAGGAAGAAAAGGATCAGGAAATGCCAAAAGAAGAGGATATACACTAGGAACCAACCATAGAGAAAGAAGAAATGAATCCGACCATATATTGTAAAGCATTGGCAAGAATTACCACTCTTAAAATTCTCTAGATAGAAGGACATATCAAGAAGAAAAGGGTTCAAGAAGTGGAAGATCACATCGAAAATGAAGAAATGAATCCAACCATATATTGTAATGCATTGGATAGAATTACACTCCTCAAACTATCAATATAAAAGGACATATTAAGAATAAAAATGTACATGAAGTGAAAGATCACATCGAGTATCAAGAAATGAATCCGACCATATCTTGTAATGCATTGGAAGAAATTACCACTCCTCAAACTCTCAAGATAGAAGGAGATATCAAGAAGACAAATATTCAAACAGTGAAAGATAACATCGAGAATCAATGACAAGTTCTTCAACTTATAAAGGATAATGCCACTTTGGTGCAGAATCGAATGAAACAAGAAGCAGATCAACATCACAGTGAAAGAAGTTTTGATGTAGGCAATTGGTTATTTTTACGGCTACATCTCAAGCAAGCTATTTATGAGAAGGAAAGGTTGGAAATACTACATGAACTTATGAAATTGCGACCTTACCTAATGGGAAGGCACTTCAAGGTAAAAAAGGATCATGATATTCTTAAATACTTTTTAGAACAAATATTATCTTTAGAAGAACAGAAAAAATGGGTCACAAATATGTTGGGTTATGACTTTGAAATCATCTACAAAAAAAAGAAGCAAAATGTTGTTGCAGATGCACTCTTAAGAAAGGATGAGGATGTGGAAACATTGTTTTGTGCTATTTCTATTATCCAACGAGATTGTATAAATGAAGCAAGGGATGAATGGAAAAAGGATGAAGAAGCATGGCCACTCATTCAAAATTTGCAGAAGATCCCAGTTCAAAAAATATTTCCAGAACTTGACGAGGAAGGAAAAATCATATTGGAACCTGGAGTAGTCACAGAAACAAGAACCCAAGAGCTATGAAATCGATCAATTTTAGAGTATCTCATAAAGTGGAAGAACTTACCCACTGAAGATTCCACATGGGAGGACAAGAATTTTATACAGAAGCATTAAGAACTACTCAAGCGTTGAGGACAACACTTTTTGAAGGAGAGGGTAATGTTAGGTCCCTATACTACTAGTGTAACCCCTCATTAATATTAGTACAACCCCCTTATTGTGCCCATGTAGTCCTCATATTGTTATTATTGTGCCCCATAGAAGCCCACTATTTTTATTATTATTCCCTTATATTATTATTGTTATGTCGGCTCTAATTATATTATGACCCCTTAGACTCCTATATAAAGAAAGGAGGTCTTTTCATTTGTATCATCTAAGAATTTTTCATTTGTGTAATGTAAAGGAGGTTGCCCCCTCGAAGAGGCTTATTTATAAGGCGTTGATCTATCTTTTCTATCTTTTTGTGCGCTGGTTTCATAACAAGGAAATAATCGAAACTTGGAGGTAGAATGCTTTTTTTTACTAGGCAATGAATGCTCACAAGTTGTTGGAAGATTGAGAATCATGCAATTTTTTATGTTGGTGGGATGAAAAACAAGGTATATAAGTTCATGTTTTGGCATTGGTAGGAGGAGTTCAACTTACCAACCATCTTATTGATATTTCCATTATTGGAGTTACTTGTAGTAAGCCATTATTGGTTTGTTAGTGTGGAAATTATGCTCACTTGTAGTGATAATATTTGAAGCCCATGGAACAAAATGATTTTAAAGTAATTGGGTGTTAGGGAAACAATCTATAAATTATCAGTTTCTTACACTAACTTTCACTACTGAGAAACCCTAGAAACTAACATTTTCAAAAACATTTTTTTTTTCAATATTAGGAAGAAGAATGTTATTATTGCATTTTGAATACAATGTCATTGGAAAGCTCAAGGTATCATTGAGGTAATGAATGCAGTGACTAGTTAGACCTCTCAAAATGGTTGGTAATGTTGGCAATCCATGTTTAATCACATAACAAACTAGATGGAAACGTGTGATTCCTCTATAAACTAAAATTTTGTGCAAAATATTAATGAAGTTTCTTTCTATCTTTAGTAACTTGGTACATATGTGTTGTTTTTGAAAATGGGAGTGTAACACACTCCTCCCACATTTACCTAAGTTAACTCGTTCGTCGGGATAAACATGTGACGAGAGGCTACTATAATTTGATTCAACTCCCCATGTATAGTTAAAGAAGTGGAACCGACAAAACACAACCGATCTGACCTTCTATATATGTTACAAAATATTTATGATCCAACCAACCCTTTCAGGTGATCAACCCCTGAGGTAACTTGACATTTTACTGACCTGGAGCCTTAATCGTTGCCATGACATGGGCATGCATGTGACTGGGACCCTCTAGACGTTCCCACAACAAGGGAATGTCGCAGACTGGGGACTTTTTCAGCTAGTTCTGAGCCTACGACCCCAGATTATGCGTCAATTTTTAAGGGCCAAGATTCAAGCCACTGCCCAGAACTTCATGAAACTTCCAAAAATGAAAATTAACACCAAAATAATGATACTAATTCAAATTCTTGAATAAGGACTTAACTGGACCCCTATTCGCCATGACAAGAATTTTGTCAAACACGTCACAAATATGCATTCTACAGGTCATAACAACAAATTTGAGCATAGGGGTCTCATACTTAACTGAGAATCACTAAGAAGCATTGATGCCTTATCACATTAGTTGCATTATCATCTATTGGGTCATATATTCATTGTTCATTCATTTAAAAATCAAAACATGATGAGAACCATACATCATCATTTCCATAAAACATACTCATAACCAACATATAAACAACATAAATAGTAAGGATATAAAAGCCATAAAATCCACATATAAACCAATACATTTACACATGAGATACCAAGGAGAAGGAACTTTTATTAATGAATGCATAAGCCAACCAGGTTTGGGACTTCCACGAACCATCCGACTATAGATTGGTTGAACCAAATCTTTCTTTCAACCATCACCCTCATGCCATATTCCAAGCATGAATGTGGGACTCAAAACCAAAAATGAACTAGGGCCTCCAGAGGATACACCACCTCACCCTCATCAATAGAACCAGGCTTTATCGTAATCCCCACCGGATCACTAGGCCCTAAACAAGCATGGATGCCACTAGATTTATCCACCTACATCATGAGGAATTTTGATGTCTCCTAGTCTCTAGGATTTACAGTACATCCTGACATACAATTGTTGGGGATCCCTAGGCATAATAAATACTCCACCCTTTGAGATTTATCGTATATGCTACCAATCCTCGGTCAAGGATTCCTAGTCTTGATCGAGGGCACCCACCTCTAGAATTTATCGTATATCCCACCATTCACTGGTCAAGGATTCCTAGGACCACTGAGGTAACACAAAATCCGTCTTTACTGCAACCCATAGTCTGGTTTAGGGGTCACTAGTCCAAGGCTTTACCGCAATCCACAGTTTGATTCATGGATCACTAGGTCATGTTTTCTTTCTTTCAGAGACCACCTCAATCAATTTCGGATGCATCCAACAATCAATCTCAAACAAAACATGAGAACCCCATCACACCATGGCTATCCAGAAATGGAAAGGCAAGGTTGAAGAACATTGCCACACCTAGAAAAGCCCATGTCAATGACAACAAGAGAACCAAGAACACACATGCATAACCATGCATTCCAAAATTAGCAAGGAAACCATACATGCAACTTGATACCTGCAAATAATCTCATTGTAACTGCTTGATCCTGCTATTCCTTGCTTGATATTTTCTTCCTCTTTCCTTCTTTACTTTTCGTGATCCAATGCTGAAGTGCTCTAAGAAAACTCTAAGTGTCCAAGAGTGTGTAAGAGAGAGAATAGAGAGAGAAATACAAAACTGAACTAAAAAAAAGTACCAATTGATTATCAGAAGCCTTTTATTAATGAGGCCTCTATTTTCTTCATTTTCCATTATTTTCCTTCATTTTCCTCCTCAAATGCAACCTGTGACCTTTCACCTTCATTTTCTCCTAATTTCCATTATTTTCATAAATAAAATGCCAATTAACACCTCATGCCTTTCCAAAGCCTTTGCCATTTCCTTTTTCAATTTCCTTATAGCCATAATAAACCAAATGAACACCCACATTAGGATGTTTTTCCCAACATTCAACTTGGAATAAGTGTTCAATAATTGTGGTTATAATTTCTCCTTTATTAACTTTTATTACATGGAATTTTAACTAGGGTTGTTACAGAACCCTCCCCTTTGGGGGAACACCATCCTCAGTGTTCAATGACACCTATGACCAACGAAATTGTTGTAAGCAAAACATACTGCCCCGGGGACTTTGTAACTTAGCTAGTTGTAGTATTTACAAGGATTAACCTACTGAGAAACAACCAACATGACAACATAACAACATGACAACCATAATGACATGATACCCATACCGCTTATTGGACCTTTATAAAACAACTCATGGCGGTATTTACATCCATATACATATGTATATATACCAACACATCACACCAAAACATATACCAAAAACATTTTCTCAACCAAAGAATAGTCAAGGATACATAGCCCGCATTTGATCCGCCATCTCCCATGTAGCTTCATTGGGAATAAATTGCTTCCACTACACTTTAACATGCTCGATTTCTCAGTTCCAGAGCATAAGCATCTTTCTCTGCAATATACAATAAGGTTCCAGTTGGAATTCTCCATCTAGCTCCACCTGCAATACAGACTAGTCAATCACATGATCAACATATTCAACATACTTCTTAAACAATGACACATGGAAAATATCATGGAATTTCATTGTCGAAGGCAGTGCAAGTTGATAAGCTGCTAGTCCAATCCTTTCAAGAATCTTGAAAGGTCCACAAAACCAAGGATCCAACTTGGCACACGATCCAATCCGCAAGCAGTTAATCTTGGGTTTGATGCACAAGTACACATGCTCCCCAACCTCAAAATCCTTAAACAATTTGTTATGATTTGTATAAATTCTCTTCCTGCCATGTGTTGCCTTCAAGTTTTTCTTGGTTACTTAATTTTATTGTTCCATCTATTCCAACATACCTGGTCCAATCAACACCCTGTTCACTAAATTTCTCCAAATGATGGGAGTATTACAACTTTTACCATATAATGCCTTAAACAGACTCATCCTCAAAGATTTCAGGTGCCCATTGTTGTAAGCAAACTCAACCAACAGAAGGCACTCTTCCCATCTCCTCTGCTGATGCATCACATACATCCTCAACATTTCCTACAATATCTTATTGACCCATATAGTCGAGATACCTCCAAGAGAGAGGTGGGCTAATTTAGAGTTGTAGTTCGAAAGAGCTACAGATGGGCAGGATCCTTGAGGAGCCCACCCCTCAGATCAATTCCTTGCTACGAGAGCCCAGATCAAAAGTAGCACGATGGACTAGTGTCAGTTAGTGCGGAGGAGCATTGGAGCAACAAATACAGTGGCTAGAACGCCAAGTCTGAGCAGTGTAGTGCAGTGTTGCAGCAGTACAGGGAGGCAAAGTGAAGTAGCGCAGTGGCTTCAGAGGGGCAGGTATGGGACTAGCATCAGTCAGGTCCTCAGCATTGAGATGCATCATACTGAACACCAGTTCAGTAATTTGGGATGTTTTTTCATTGTTGATACAATAGCAACAACAATTTGCAGTGCATGGGCAATTGGCAGTGCCAGTACTAGTGGCAACACGGATGTAGAAATTCAAAGGGAGTTGTAGTATGGATGCAGTTTTCACAATGACAGTGTCAGTTGCAGTACAATTGTAGCAGCAACACAGTTGTTGGTGGATAGCATGTCAGATATCAGCAATGCAGAGGACGATGTTATGAAGTCAGGGTGATGCTTCAATGGGAGACATTGCTAGAGCACATTCCCGCTAAGAGGGAGTGTTGATTTCTAGCAACATCGGATGTGCTCTAAGTCTCAAATTTTGCAGGGAGGCTTGGGTACATATATTCCAACAAACCAAGAAAGTGTTTTGGGAAATTCCACCTGGATACAATTTTATTAAACTAATTAATTATTTTTAATGGGTCCCTAAGTCTAAAATTTGGAAATTAAAATAATTAATGGGTATTAATCTAACTATGGCTATAAATTCTAGATGAAGATGAGGATCAAGAATAAGTGATCTTAGCCATTGATTAGCTTCTAATCTAGGCTGTTAAAAGTCAACGAGAAGATTATTTAAGGAGGCTTAAGGGTCATTTGGAAGACACACAGAGAGACTTCAAAAGATCAAATTTCTGAAGCAGAGCAATTATTGGAGAGAAATTTGAAGTGAGCTTTTGCAGTGAGGGGTAGGGGTAATATCCGAAGGGAAATCTTTCTTGGTCGGAGAATACTCAACAGAGAAGGCAGAGGGAGATCCAACAGTGGCAACGTAGAGCCATAGGGGTTGACGCAGAGCTACACAGGCCCATGTAGAGGCAGCGTAGGCTAACGCAAACGCAGCGCAGAAGTTGAAAGGCAGTCTGAAAATTTGTTGGGGAGATCGATTTCTGAGCTAGAAGCCGGGTTGTGAGACCGAGAAGCAGAAATCAAAGTTCCTAGGCAACAAATCAATCAGCTGGAGGAGTGATGTTGTCCCAAGAGGGTTTGATGCTGGGTTGATGCAGAGACTGCATAGAAGCAGCCAAAGACACCCAGGGGTAGTTATTCAAGGGCTGGATCATCCAAGATTTCCAGTGATAGTGCGAGGTAATCTCACAGATCTCTCTATCAATGATATTCTTTGTAAGTGGATTGTCGGGAAGGCATCCAGAAGTTGTATTCAGAAATTACTATTACATAATAATAAAAACCCTCAGATCAACTACACCAGTTTTCTCGCATTGGGTTTTTCTAGGGACATTTGTCCAAAAATAATTGTCACTTGTGTTGTATCTTTTCCTGTTCAATTTCTTGTTTTGGCATACTATTTTTAATCAAGTGAAGGCTGTAGTAGCATTTACTTCGATATTTATTGTAGGACACAGTAAATAACTTGAATGGATTAACAAATAGGAGAAGTAACATCAGTTTGCTGCATTAGGGATTCCAGGTTTAGGAGTTTTCACATGGTATCAAAGCAGTGCAGGTGAGACAAGAAGAGAAATGCCAAAGAACCTAGCGTTGAGCAAAGAAGGAGGTCGAATAGGTGCAGGAGGCAGCAGTTTGAATCCCCAAAGGGATTGCAAAGTCCAAGTCAGGAGGGGCTGAATTTTTTTGAGGAAAGTCTCTCTCTGAGTGAGTCGTCAGAGAGGAAGGGATTTTAAATTGAAATTTCGTCATGCTAGAGGGAGCAACACAGAGCTTCAGTTTGAGGAAGAGTTGGTGGGACACAATTTTTCAGTAGGCAGGTTGTTGGGCAGAAAGTCGTTAGAGGGAAGAGAGAGACACAGTTGAGGGAATTTCTTCCTCAGTAGACTTCCCTCCAAGAAGTATATTTTTTGTATTGCCTGAGCATCAACAATAAGAGATAGAGAGGAGAAGTTCAACATTTTCGTGGCAGAGATGGAAGCCAGTGGATTGAGAGGTCAGTACAAGTTGGATGGGGCATCCAACTATGTGATTTGGAAGGAAAAGATGTCGTGCCTTCTAGATGAGAATTTTCTCAAGGTCTATGTCGAGAATGTGGCGGCTGAGCCCATGGATCCAGATCAGCTGAAGAAGTACAAGGGAGAAATAGTGAAGGCCAAGAGGATGATCCTTGATGGATTAAAGGATCATGTAGTGTGTCACATTGCTAGCAGAGGGGTTGCTAAGGAGACGTGGGATGCCTTGACGACGTTGTATGAAAGATCTTCTGAGCAACGAAAGATGTACTTAGAGCAGAAACTGAGATCTGCACAGATGCAGAAGGGGTAGCGCATAGATCCGTTCCTCACAATTTGAAGGTTGCACCTGCGAAGGTTGAGGAGGAGGAGTTTTCCATGATAGTCGAGATACCTCTAGGAGGGAGGTGGGATGATTTAGAGTTGTAGTTCGAAAGAGCTACAGTTGGGAAGGATCCTTGAGGCGCCCACCTCAAGAATCAATTCCTTGCTACGAGAGCCCATATCAGAAGTAGCAGGATGGACCAATGTTAGTTAGTGCAGAGTGTTTGAGCGATAGATCCAGTGGCTAGAATTCCAAGTCTGAGTAGTGTAGTGCAAAGTTGCAGTAGTGCAGGGAGGCACAGTGCAGTAGCAGTAGCAGTACAGTGGCTTCAAAGGGACAACATGGGACTAGTAGCAATCAAGTCCTCAACATCGAGATGCATCATACTGAACACCAGTTCAGTAATTTTGGATGTTTTTCCATTGATGATACAGTAGCAGCAAAAGTTTGCAGTGCATGGGAAATTGGTAGTGGCAATGCCAGTAGCAGCGCAAATGCAGAAATTTAGAGGGAGTTGTAGTACGAATGCAATGTTGATAGTGGTAGTGTCAGCAACAGTACAGTGGCAGCAACAACGCAGTTGTTGGTGGACAACATGTCAGACATCAGCAACGCAAAGGATGATGTTATGAATTTAGGGTGATGCTTCAGTGGAAGGCATTGCTAGAGCACATTCCTCGCTAAGAGGGAGTGTTGATTTTTGATAGCATTGGATGTGGTCTACGTCACAAATTTTGTAGGGAGACTTGGGTGCATGTATTCCAAAGAACCCAGAAAGTGTTATGGGAAATTCCACCCAGAGACAGTTTTATAAAGATAATTAACTACTTTTGATGGGTCCCTAAGTCTAAACTTAGGAATATAAAATAATTAATGGGTATTAACCTAACTATGGGTGTAACTTCTAGAAGAAGATGGGGATCAAGCAGAAATGATCTTAGCCATTGATTAACTTCTAATTTGGGTCATTGAATGTCAACGAGAAGTTTATTTAAGGAGGCTTGAGCGTCATTTGGAAGACACACAGAGAGAGTTCAGAAGATCAAATTTCTGAAGTAGAGCAGATGCTGGAGAGAAATTTGAAGTGAGCTTTTGCAGTGAGGGGCAGGGATAGTATACGAAGGGAAATCTTTCCTCGTCAGAGAATACTCAGTCGAGAAGGCAAAGGGAGATCCAAAAATGGCAACGCAGAGCCAGAGGGGATGATGTAGAGCTACGCAAGCCCACACAAAGGTAGTGCAGAAGCCGAAAGGAAGTTTGAAAATTTGTTGGGGAGATCAATTTCTGAGATAGAGACTGGGGTGTGAGACCGGTTAGCAGAAACTGAAGTTCTTGGGCAACAAATCGATCAACTGGAGGAGTGATGTTGTACCCAGAGGGTTTGACGTTTGGCTAACACTGAGACTATGCAAAGGCAGCCAGAGACAGCCAGGGGCAGTCATTCAAGGTTTGGATTAGCCAGGATTTCCAGTCATAGTGTGAGGTAATCTTACAGATCTCTCTGTCAGTGATATTCTCTATAACTGGATTGTCGGGAAGGCATCCAAAAGTATATTCCTTGCCCAAGGAAGATCTCCTTGTCCTTCTGCCACACTTCCAATCCTAGGAAATAATGCAGCAACCCCAAATCCTTCATATCAAACTCTGTTGCCAAGTTACTCTTACCATCCTCTATGAGCCTTGATGATCCTGTCAAGAATAGATCATCGACATACAATACTAGGATGAGTGGCTCACCCTTTAACATCAAATAGTAAAGGTTTGGATCTGCATCACTCTTGACGAATCCCATTTGCTACGAGTAACTGTCAATCCACCCATACCATGCCCTAGGATTCTGCTTGAGCCTGTATAGAGCTTTCTTCAGTTTCCACATATGAGTGCACTTCTCCTAAGTCTCGAATCCCTCTGGTTGTTATATGTACACCAATTCCTCTACGACCCTGTTCAAGAATGTTGTCTTGATTTCCATTTATTGAATCTGCCATCCCATTTGAGATGCTAAGGATATAACTAATCGAATATAAGTGTGTTTGGCAACTGGGGCGAAGGTTTCCTCATAATCTATCCCTTCTTTCTGTGCATACCCCTTTTCCACGAACCTAGCCTTGTACTTCTCCATGCTACCATCTGCAACACACATGATCTTGTAGATCCATCGAGAACCCATAACTAACCTTTCCTCAAGCCTCGACACCACCTCCCAAACATCGTTCGTCATGATAGAGTTGGATTCTTCTACCATGGCATCTATCAACACTTGACATTGTGTGGATTCCTGAAAACTAGAAGGTTCTGCAACCTAAGTTACCAATGCTTTATATCAGTCAGGTTGTCGGTGCTCTCTTTTGTTCATCCTAGGAGTTCCAATAAACTCCTATGCATCTCTAAATGTCTGACGAACCTCTCTGCTGGCTCGAACACTAGTAGTGGGAGGTTCAACTAGATCCTCCTCATCCTACCTGTTGCTCTGTCTCCTGAGGAAATGGTGTTACTGGATCCCTATGACTGTCCCACTAGTGGTCCCATTGGTTGCCCCTGCTGCTGGATTAAAGGAGCTTGAGCTGATTGATTTTGATCATTTTCAGGCATCTCATGGGATCGCTTGAAAGCTCAACCTTCCATGAACTTTACATCCTGTCTCACTATAATCTTCCTGTTTCTAGAAATGTAGATCATGTATGCCTTGGAGGTCTCGCTATACCCAACGAGAAAGCCCTTCTTTGCAGTCTGATCCAATTTTATGTGCTTCTCATCTAGCACGCGGAAATAAGAAACGTTGCCAAAGATCCTGAAGTGACTAACTTCTGGCTTCTTCCCTGTGAAGGCCCCCTTTGGCTCACTCTTCCCCGATGCTCTATGATGAGTCCTGTTCTAAATATACATTGTAGTGTTACATGCCTCTGCCCATAGAAACTTGGGCAAATTCTGGTCATTTAACATTGCTTTTGCAACCCCAACTATGGTTCTATTTTTCCACTCTGCTACCCCATTCTGTTATGGATTTTACACAATTGTCCACTCTCTTCTGATGCCTTCCTTCGCACAAAAATATGTGAAGTCTTTATCAATATACTCTCCACCGTTCGCTAAGCGAAGAACCTTGATCTTTTTTCCTGTTGCATTCTCCATGAGAGCCGCAAACATCCTGAAACGATCAAAGACCTCATCCTTGGTCTTGAAGAAGTAGATCCATGTTTTCTTGGAATGGTCATCAATAAAGGTGACGAAGTATTCAGCACCACTGAGAGCTCTAGTGGACATCGGGCCACAAATATCTAAATGTATAATTCCTAACACACCATTTGCTTTGTTGTCACTTCTTGGGAATGTTGCCTTAGCATACTTTCCAAAGTACACATCCTCTGAACAAATCATCGTGTTCCGTGCCAAGTTCTGGAACCCCTGTTACTGTTTACCTGAGCATCTTGAGTGCTCCATGGTGTAGATGTCCCATTCTCCTATGCCATAACTCATTCAGTTCCTTCCCACTACTATTATCACAACCTATTAGTGTCATTGGAGAGTCATGTTGCAACCTGTACAATATGTTGCTTCGAACCCCAATCTGTCTTACCCTCCTCCAGCTTAAGTGTTTGACAAACACTTTCTACCCTACAAATTGGATATCATATTCCTTATCCTGTAACTGGGATACTGAAATCAGGTTCATACACAATCCTGATGCATGCAATACATTTGCAGTGCTGGTGCTCGCTATCGACTCCTTTTAAAATCGATGGTACCTCTCCTTACTTCTATCCATGGTCATAGAAAATACAATTTTGTGTGTAATACCTCTTTCACCTAATGTTAATTCTATTGTGGCAAAACCCTCTACGTCCAACCAGAAATTCGTTCAACGAAAATCTGAGAAATTGTTGCTCCCTCTGACTATTGTAATCACTATTCTGGGCAAATCAACTTTTTTGCCAACCTGCAACTGAAAATTCAACCCTTGCCTAGCAATTTGATCTGCCTATCTAGGTACTACGCAGCCTCTGAGAATTTCTGCCTACCTCTCCCTGTGAACACCGAAATTCCCTTATTCTCTTCTAATTTCCCTAGTCGATCACTTAAGCTTTGATACCATGTGAAAATTTCACCTATAGCAACAACTGGAAATTATTCTTCTAACTGTAAATTTAATTGTGCAATGTATTTTCTATGAAAAACAATGAATAAAATCACAACTGCAACTTTCACCATAAAAATACTATGGAAAATAAAGTTGGAAACTGAGAAATTCTAGCTCACACAAAATTTTGACACCGTTATTTTTGGACAATTGTCCTTGGAAAAACCCAACTTTGGAAAACCGGTGCAACAAAGGAGGGTTTTATTTTTATTATGCAACAACAATTATGAGAATAATAAAATGACGCCAAATTGACATTTCTATCTGAGAAAAAATACTGGCCAAAAAATCTGAGGGAATTTTACTGTCCTCTCCAAGCAATCTCGGCTGAGTCTGAGATCAGAAACTGACCCCCAGAATGATCTACGTCAACCTCTAAATAGTCCCTTGTACGCTCAACTCGAAACAACCTCTGAATCAGACGTCCTGCCTGTCTCTATTGCTGGAAGGCTCTAGCCAAGCCCTCTAGAAATTTTACCAACCTCCGGCACATGAAACAACCCTCTCCACAACCAAATCGAACTACCCCTCTTGAGGCATTGCGTAGCCCCTGCATAGTCTCCTGGAGAATAATTTCGGCCTCCTCTTCTTAATCTTCTAGAACTGGAAACTTATCCAAAAAATCTCTATGTTGCCCCTCTTCCACATGCTACTCAATCATTGGCTCAATCTCACTACTGAATCACATGCTACTGGGAAATGGAACTGCTTACATCACTGAATATATGCAACTAGTGTGTTCTCCATCTACTCATCGACTTCTTATAATTCGTTGTTACAGCACCAATGACCAAGATTATAACTTAATTAAGGGCCCAAATTAATTCCCTATCGGTCCGTGTGAGTTTCTAGATAATTCTCACCTTATCTCAATTAATACTCATTAATTAACCATATTCCCTAAGTTTAGACTTAGGAAATATTTGAAAATCGGCTAATAATCTAATTGAGTAATGTTTAGGTGGAATTTCCAGAGACGATTTGTGTGAAAATCCAACACTTCGAGAATCGTCGAATTCTATGATGTCCTTGATGAGATATGAATTTCTGAGGTTGACAATAGATTTTTTGGACAGTCAATTCATGTAGGCTTGAAATGGTCCAAAAGACACGTCCATTGGAAAATTGGTGGAGCCCTTGTAGAGTCTATAAATACAAGGTGGGAGATGTCATTTAAGGGCATCCAAGTGCAACATTCATTGTAAAAACATTACCTTTGGAAGCCGTAGCTCAAAGAAGAGAAGGCCGAGGTACATAAGGTACAAATTTGGGTTCTTTTGTGTGGTTTTGACAAGGCCAAGTAGTAGCAGAGAAATCCAAGAGAATCTGGGCTCATTTGGTGCACTATTAAGATTGGTTTCTCACTATTTGACTAAGCCGAAGTCCCTTTAGTTGGCACAGAGGTATTGCAACCTTGTTCTAGACTTGTTGGGAGGGTCGTAAGGCTATTTCTCATTGCAGAAGAAAAGGAACAGGCAACGTGGGTAGGGAGCTAAGGAAAGGAGGGAAACCGTAGTGGAAAAGAGGATTGTTGTAGTGTTTTAAGAGGGTTGTTAGGTTTGTGTTGATGCCCTAACCAAAATGTTATCCTAAAACAGTTACATCAACTCACATGTACAGGTATGTTGTTATTCTCTATGTTGAATTGTTGCTTGGGTAGGGTCCAAGTGTGGAATCAGTTTCATCCTGTGGGAGCCAATTAGAAAGGCTGACTTGGAGGGTTACAAGCCTTTCTTAAGAGAAATTATTACAGTGAATGGATTGGGCATCATTAGATCGGTGGACGGAAACATGTTGATGGCCCAAAGTAGCCCTTGACAAGTAGTCATAAAGTGACATTGAGAGTTGAAGGTTAGGTGAGGATTGGAGCCTAATGTGCAACACTTTAATGGATGAAAGTGACTACTAGATTGGTAGATTGGAGCTCAGGTGTTGGCCAACCTAGAAGAGTAGATTGGATTAGCCCATGTTCATTAAAGTAGAATCAAATTACAGTAGTGATAGGTGGCAGCCCTCCTAGAGAATCTATGTGTTGTCTCTTGATGGACTAATGGGTAGCTAGAGAGCATAACGGAAGCGAAGGACCAATAGGACGAGATACGACATAAAGACTGCAACGAGATTGTTATTGTATCTTGTATCCCTTGTATGGGAGCCCTAGACTCTTGTATTACTCAATTGGTTTAGTATAATGAACATTGGGTTGTTGTACATATTTCTACAATATTTTATAAAAAGTTGTCTATACTTGTGCAAGTGTGATTTACTGCTTTGTATTGTTTCGCTATGCAAAGTAGTTCTATTGAGATTCTTGGTTTGGTAGCGTCAGAGATCTTGAGATTTTATCCTATACCTAAGATCGTGGAAATTCAACATGGTATTAGAGGGTGTCTGAGCTACTTTGGAAGACAATGAATCAGAGTGTGCACAATGAAGTACATCTTGAGAGGGAGTTGGTCATATTGTAGGTGAAGTGCTCACTATAATGTCGAAGTTGCAGGCTGGTCTTCGATATGAAGACAGGTTAGAAGGGTTGTCCAACTATATTCCTTGGAAGGAAAGGATCAAGTTGGTATTGTAGGTTAGTGGGATCTAGGAGTTCACCGATAAAGAAATCAAGACACCAACCGACCCTAAGGATTTGGAAATATACAAGGATTTGGATACAAGGGCGAGATTGATCATCCTTGATGGTGTGAAGAATCCCCTAATACCTCATTTGTCTGGGAAGAACACTTCCCATGCAATATTGATGGCTCTTCAGAATTTTTTCTAGAATAAGAACAAGAACTATGTACTGGTACTGGAGGATAAGTGGAAGTCCACCAAGATGATACATGGTGAAGGAGTGACTTCGTATCTGACAAGATTGTCTCAGGTCAAAGATGCGCTTGCTACCGTCGACGTGACTATTTCAGATTTTGATATGGTGAAGATTTCTTTGAAAGGGTTCACCGATGAATGGAAGCCCTTCATCAAAGGGATTGTTGACAGAGAGAAGTTGGCAGACTAGAATAGGCTGTGAAACGACTTCATTCAGGACAAGTTGCGAGATGAGGATTTTCATCCAAAGAAGAGGGCTTCAGATGATGACATGGCACTTGTAGCATGAATGAAGGGTGAGTAGAAGAAGGACTGTGTAAATTCAAGTGTTTCAACTATGGCGAGATGGGTCATTTTTCATTGAGATGTCAGATGAAGAAAAAGACAGGAGATGACGAGAAGAAGAAATGGAAGTGTTGATTTCTGGTAGCATCGGGTGTGCACTTAGCCTCAAAATTTGTAGGGAGGCTACGACACATGCATTCTCCAATACCCAGAAATCGTTTTGGGAAATTCCACCCAGAGACAGTTTTATTAAAACAATTAATTATTTTTAATGGGTGCTTAAGTCTAAACTTAGGAAATTAAAATAATTAAAGAGTACTAATCTAAGTGTCGGTGAAACTTCTAGAAGAATATGGAGATCGAGTCCAAATGATCTGAGCCATTTATTATAATCTAATATGGGTCATTGATTGATCAACAATAGGATTATAAGAGAAGGCTGGATGGGCACTTAGAGTACACACTGAGAGATCAAGAGATCGAATTTCTGAAGTGAGAAGTTCTCAGAAGGAAATAATGATCGAATAGATTTCTTACAGTTGAGGGGCAAAGATAGCATCTGGAGAGAGAGATATTTTCTTAGCCAAAGAATCATCAACAGAAAGAGGCAAAGAGTGATCCAACAACTCTCACGCAGAGGCTCACGTAGGGCCACGAAGGGCCACGCAAAGGCAGCACAAAGGGTGAGAGAGAGTCTGAAATTTTACAATAGAGTCGGTTTCAGAAGCCGGGAACTGGGGTGTGAGACCGGGAGGCTGAGATGAGTGACTCCAGGCAAAAAATCGATCAGCTCGTTGGGTGACACAATGCCTAGAGGGGCTGACACAAGGACTGCATGAGGATTGCGAAGAGGCAGTGCAGGGCCTGCCAGAGGCACCTCATCCAGTGACTAGACCAGCCGGGATTTTTCTGAGTGATTGTGTGAGGTAATCTCACAAATATTTATGCCAGTATTTCTCTCTCTATAATTAAATAACCTATGAGGTATTCAGAGATGTATTAATAATTTTCTACTGCTTAATAATAATAAACCCTCAGATTTGCTGCATCGGTTTTCCAGCATTGAGTTTTTCCAGGGAAATTTGTCCAAAAATAACAGTGTTATTGTGTTGTATTTTCTTTCTTGCTCAGTCTCTTGTTTCTGCATATAAATTAATTAAGTGAAGGCTGCAGTGTATGTATTTCAATATTTGCCATAGGAAACTGCAAATAACTTGTTGATGTAAATCTAACAAGTAGGAGAAATATCATCTATTGTTGCAGTATGGATTTCGGTTTAGGAATTTTCACAGGAAGTAGGTCACCGGTGTTGCCACCTTTGCTGAGATAGATGCTCCCACCAAGAGGTTGGAGGAGGAGGATTTTGCTATGATCTCTCATTTCTCACAGGGTACTATCGATGATGATGGATGATACGTGGACAATGGTGCGTCGAAACATATGACAGGATCACAGGAGGCTTTTGAGACTCTAGCTAAATGGGACTCTAGCTCCGCAATTATTATACTTGGACTTAGAGAGCATGGTCTATATAGGCTGAAGGGCAGGACGATTGATCATGGGAAGAAGCAGGTGGACCAAGTGTAGGTTCCAAAGAAGCAGGTGCAAGTGCTAGCTTCAATGGGGCAGTTACATGTTCAAGAGAAGAAGGTCCATTTTCCAAAGGCTCAGAGGGAGTCGAGTTCTAGTGGGAGTTTGTAGGTTCAGAGGGAGACTTTACAGCCCAAGAAGAGTGTGTGGTCAGTGGGGAGCAAGGGTGCTTCCACATCTACCAAAAAGGAATCATGGATAGACTGGAAAGTGATACAAGAGAATAAGAAGAAGCAGGATGATTCCAGTGACAATAACACTTCTAAGAGGCATAGTTCACGCTGCAAGGATTGCTACAGTGGTGAGCGCCAAGAGTTGGGTGAGTGTTGCAAGTAGTGATGATGATGATGAGTTACTTCCTAGTCTTGGAAGTAACTCCCTTGCTAAGAGGGATTATTGATTTTTGATAGCTTGGGAGGTACACCAAGCCCTAGGGTTTGGGGTTTGGAGGGTGAAGCGCCACAAAAGTCATTTGTGGGCTTGGAACCCAAGATTGGGGTTTTGCACCCAAATGAATTAGGCCAAAACCATGAGGCAGTTTGGACATGTAGTGGATGGAGATGATAGAGGGCAACGAGGAGAATCCAACGCTTCGAGAATCATCAAATTATGAGATGTCCTTGATAAGATATGAACTTTTGACGTTGACAATGGATTTTTTGGATAGTCAAGTCATGTATGCTTGAAATATTAAGTCCAAAAGACATGTCCATTGGAAAATTCGTGGAGCCCTTGTAGAGTCTATCAATACAAGGTGCATAAGCGAAGCCCAAGTGCAACATTCATTTTGAAAAAATTACCTGTGGAAGCCACAACTCAAAGAAGAGAAGGCTGAGGTGCATAAGGGACAAATTTGGGTTCTTTTGTGTGGTTTTGACAAGGCCGAGGAGCAGCAGAGGAATTCGAGTGAATCTGGGCTCATTTGGTGCAAGTTTAAGATCGATTTCTCACTGTTTGACTAAGCTACATTCATTGTAGGTGTCAAAGAGGTACCGCAGGCCTGTTCTAGGCTTGCTGGGAGGGTCACAAGGCTTATTCTCATTGCAGAAGAAGAAGAACATGTAGCGTGGACAAAGAGCTAAGGAAAGGAGGGAAACACAGTGAAAAAGAGGATTGTTGTAGTGTTTTGAGAGGGTTGTTAGGGTCTGCGTTGATGCCCTAACCAGAATGTTATCCTACAATAGTAGCACCAGCTCACATGTACAGGTATGTTGTTGTTTTCTATGTTGAATTGTTGCTTGGGTAGGGTCCAAGTGTGGACTCAGTTGCATCCTGTGGTAGCCAATTAGAAAGGCTAACTTGGAGGGTTATAATCCTTTATTAGGAGCAGATCTTATAGTGAGTGGATTGGGCATCATTAGACTCGTGGAGGGTAGCATGTTGATGGCCCAAAGTAGACCTTTGACAAGCAGTCATAAAGTGACATTGACAATTGAAGGTTGGGTGAAGATTGAGGCCTAATGTGTAGCACTTTGATGGAAGAAAGTGATTTCTAGATTGGTAGATTGGAGCTCAAGTGTTGGCCAGCCTAGAAGAGCAGATTGGATTAGCCCGTGTTCATTAAACAAGAAGTGACTTGCAACAATGATAGGTGGCAGCCCTCCTGGAGACTCTATGTGTTGTCTCTTGATGGACTAAGGGGAAACTAGAGAGAAAAATGGAAGCGACAGACCGGCAGGACGAGATACAACATAGAGACTACAACGAGATTGTCATTGTATCTTGTATCCCTTTTATGGATGCCCTAGACTATTGTATTACTTAGTTGGTTTAATATAACAAAAATTGGGTTGTTGTACATATTTGTACAATATTTTGTAAAAAGTTGTCTATACTTTTGCATGTGGGATTTACTGCTTTATATTGTTCTGCTGTGCAAAGTAGTTCTATTGAGATTCTTGGTTTGGTAGCGTCAGAGATTTTAAGATTCTATCCTAGACCCAAGTTCATGGAAAGTCAACATAAACCTCCTGGCTCTTCTTCTTCTCCTGAATTGTTTTCCAATCCCTCCATGATTCCTTCTTGGCAGTTGTAGAAGCACCCTTGCTCCCCACTGACCACGCGCTCTTCTTGGGTTGCAAAGTCTCCCTCTGACTCAACTCCCTCAGAGCCTCTAGAACCTAGACCTATTTCTTTGGAACATGTACTTCCTCCTATGAAACCTGCACCTGCTTCTCAAGAACTTGTATTCGGTTTTGCTTGTTCTTCCCATGATTTATAGGCTTGCCCGTCAGCCTATATAGGCCATGCTCTCTAACTCCAATCACAACACCTACGGGGCTAGGACCTCTGGGCCTGAGTCTCTCCTTCCCATCCTAGAAAAAGACTTCAAACTCCTTTTTCTCGATCGCTAAGACAACCATCATGCTATATTTGAGTCCTGGTACAAATAGTACATCCTGAACTCGCATCACCTAACCTGACTCCATCCTCAATGGCACGACACTTGATCCTCTTATCTCCTTTTGACTCTTGTCACCCAACACCATGTGTAACTTCGAATCCCACTCAGCTAAAGTCTTGAATGCATTTTTGACCATGTCATATGCTTCGACACTCCATTGTCCACGTACCATGCAACCTTGTCGATAATACACTATGATAAATGATAGATCAAAGTAAAGTCCTCCTTATCCAACCTCTTAGAGAGATCATCTATCTCGGAAAAAGTGGAAACACTTGCGACCTACTTCCCTTTCTTCTTCTTTTCATCTGCCTTCTTCTTCATCGAACACCTCGTCGAAAAATGACCCATCTCGCCCTTGTTGAAACACTTGATATTAATCAGGGGCTTATGCTTGCTCTTCATTCTCGCTACAAGTGTCACGTCATAATTGAATCCTTATTGTTTAGATCAAGAACTTCGTCTCGCAACTCTTCCCAAATGAAGTCATCCCACAACCTATTCCAGTCTGCAAACTTGTCCATGGCAACAATCCCCTTGATTAATGGCTCCCACTCTGGAGTGAACCCCTTCAAGGCAATCCTCACCATCTCAAAATCTGCAATAGTCACACTGAGTGGGGCAATCTCATGTCGAACCTGCGACAACCTTGTCAAATACGAAGTCACCCCTTTACCCTGTATCATCTTGGTGGCCTTCAATTTATCCTCCAATACCAGAACCCGGTTCTCGTTCTTATTCTGGAACAAATTTTGAAGAGCCTCTCACATCTCATGGGCAATGTTCTTCCTGGAAAAATGAGGTATTAGGGAATCCTTGACCCCATCTAGGATCATCAATTTTGCCTTCGTATCCAACTCCTAATAGACTTCTAGCTCCTTAGGGACTGTTGGCTTCTTTATTGCTTTCTCTGTGAATTTCCAGATCCTATGGACCATCAAAACCAACTTGATCCTTTCCTTCCATGAACTATAGTTGGACAAGCCTTCCAACCTGTCCTCATACCAAAGACCAACCTAGAACTTCAACATTGTGAGGACCCTTCAACAACAATGTGACCAACTCCTTCTTAAGTTGTACTTCACTATGCACACTATGATTCACTGGCCCTTCAAAGTAGCTCTGATACCATGTTGTTTTTCCATGATACTATAGTCTATGATAGAATCTTAAATCACTAATGCTACCAATCCAAGTATCACAACAAGACTACTTTGCACAAAAGAATAATATATAGAAGTAAATCTACTAGTATACAATTTTTTACAAATTTATACAACAACCCAACTTCATTATAATAATCAAATTGATAATACAACAATCTAGGGCTCTCGTACTAGGGATAATGGCCCTCATACATCCACTAGTATAAGAATACAAGATACAAGATACACTGACAGTCTAGCTGATGTAGTTGACAATCATAGTTGCTTTGTCATATCTTGTACACTATGGGTCCTTTGCTTCTGTTCTACAGCACCTGCCTCTATCAATGCGCCAACTCCTTTAGGCCACATAACTCAGCTCTCCAATCTTCCCTCTAGCTGATCATAAGTCCATCTACAACCAACACATAAGATCTTCATGCTCACTAGCTCCTCCTTCATCCTTCAAGGCCACAACACTATAAGACTTTTGCCCATTATTTCTCCTCAGCTCTTTTGGGACTTCTTCCCACTATAGTCTTCCTGCACTACTTCAATGAAGACTAACATAGGGTAGGAGAGCTTCCACCTATCATCATCGAATATCGCTATACAAATTGCTCCTAGATGGCCAAATCTTGAGCTCCTTCAATCTGCTACTCCTAGCATCCACCCTAGTCCATCAAGGTGTTGCAATTGGCTACTCTTGGTCCACTCTCACATGCCCTCCAACAGACCACGAGTGTCCATACCAATGTCCAAACTAGGACCTCATCCAGTAGCATCTAACTCAACTTAAATACATCAACATGTATACCTCTTCACTCTTCATGGGCTAGTGTAGTACTGTTGTAGCATCTTCTCACTGGTTAGGGCAACCAACCAGCTTTGATCACCCTTCTCTCTTGTTGCTATTAGCCCTCTACTAGTTGTGGTTCACCTCTCCCAAGTTGCTGCCTTCACTAGCTTTCATCTAGGGCTCATCTGCTCCTCAATTAGGCCTCTCGGCGCCCTGTCCAAGGGTGGAACATGCTTGCAGCCTTACCTGAACTTGCTGCCTAGGATATGGCATGTTCTAGAGGGAGAGAATCACCCACAAATCACACAAAAAACTACCCAAAATTCCCACAAGGCATGTGGCTACCTCCTACTCAATTCAGACCTGTAAGGATACAAAAACACCACACAAATATTGCCCAGATTTGTCCTCAAGGCAACAATTTTCCTCCTGTAGCTTCTCAGCCTTGCTGTAGATGTGAAACTCACCCAAAACAGTCCCTCATACACTTCGTCCTCCTCTTTCTTAAACTCGTCTACCTCAAAGATGTATTTTACATGAGAAGATGCACTTGGATGTTGTGAAAATGCCTCACACAATCACTTCTATTTATACACTTTCATGTGGCTTCATCAAACTACCCATGTGGCACACATAAGTCGGCCACATCAAACTACAACCACACATAAAAAATTAATATCTCATCATAGACACCTCGGATTTGACTGATCTTCACTGCCCCTTTCTCCTCTAAGGGTCCTCTAACACCTCCATGTGTCAAATGACTCAAATGCCATGTGGTTTCACACCCACCAGCTTGCATGCAAATCCCACATCTTGGGTTCCAAGCACACAAATCACTTATGTGGCGCTACAACCTCCAAACTTTGAACCCTAGGGTTTGGAGTACTTCCCAAGCTACCAAATCTCAACACTTCTCAATTTCTATCATATGTTGCATTCTTGATCTTCCAAAACCATCTAGAATCAAGCATTAGCTTTCCAAGAGGTCTTGGAACTTTCATCAAAACATCATTCTTGAGAATGGATTCTGATTTATACTCCTCCACAATGGAACCACACCATCCTTGCCTTCTAGCAACCTGCTCAAAGCTAGAAGGATTTGTCCCAAGCATGAACATCATCAATGCAAAACTGTGACATAGTTTGGAAACTTATTAGGTGAACGAATCACCCAAAATGTCGACTTATGCTCTCCATCTTATTCCTAAGCATCCTTCAATGTGTGAGCAACCCCATTATGGTAAGGGTTGCATGACACTATAAACTTTCTCTAATTCTTGCATTCCTACATAAATAATCAAACCCCCTGGAGGTGTACTTTTGACGATTATCTCTTTGAAGAACTTTGATCCTCTTTCATGTCTAAATTTCAACCAAGGCTCTAAATACTTTGATCAAACTTAATACTTCATCCTTAGTTTAAATCTAAGTTTTGTGAGGAACCATCAATAAAGAAAATATAATGAAGACTACCTATAAAAGAGGGGGAAGACATAGGCCCACAAAAATCAAAATATATCAACTTCAAAATCTCTCGACCTTTGCTCCCTAGAAGGAAGATCAAACTTTGAATGCATACCAAGTGCATATCCTTCACACATACCAATATGCTCTATCTTGAAATATAGCAATCTTTGCACCATAATTTATCTAAATAGGAAAGGTTCCATACTAGAAGTGACCAAAATGATGTTTATGTCATAGCTCGCACAACTTGCCACTATCATGCACCAAATCCCATGCTTTGCAATAACAACAAGAAGCCTATAAACACCTATTGAAATTTTGTTCTAGGACAATTAATGCAAAACTCAAATTTCGCCTCTTACTAGAGGTTTCTTGGATCTAATCCTTGTGAACTTGAACATTAGGGATGATGTATCATGTAACATATTACGTTACAGAAACAAACAAGGGACAATATTTCACAACCTAACACACTAGGCAGCCCAAGGGAAAAGATACCAAACATATTCCAACAAGCTTTAACACTTACGATTACAAGTATATACAAGATCCAAAATCCCTTTATTTTTAGTAGATTTACAACAACATATTTGCTCTCTTAACTTAAAGATATATGTTAAATCAATGAAAATTTTGTCATGTCCCTAATTAATAATTAATAATTTTGCTAAGGAAATTTTCAATTTTGCAATTTTGGTGATTAATATACTACTTGATAAATAGAACTTAGGATAAATAGGTTGCGGAGGCTCAAATTAAATTTTGATAAGAAATAAAGATTAAACTTAGGAGAAAAGGGGAAAATTAAAGTGATGATGAGTTGTGGGAGTCACTTAAGCAGGGAAATCGAACTCCCTGGGAGAAATCGAACCACATGGAAGAGGGAATGAGTAAGGGGGTCGAATTGGTGGATCCCACAAGGAAGGTTGAGCAACAATTATAAAAGGAAGAGAAGAGCCTCATTTTTTCATCTTCTTGGCATTTCATTTCAAAATTGCAGAGCTTGCTTGAGCATCTTAGCCAAGTCAACCAGTGTTGTTTAGCACAAGGAATTTCCAAGAGGAAATTCCAACTCTTCTAGAAGGGACTTTGAGTGCCACTCTAGGAGAGAGTTTGCGGGTAGATTTTGATATCTTATGTGGGATTTTGCAGTGTTTCTTCAGCCTATGTGAGTTTCTGGAGGACATAGTGGAGGATTTAGTTGGTGTTTGAGACACTAGCAATGTTGTCTTCCGGGCTGGCTATTTTAGGGAAATTTTCCTTTGAAGAGGACGAGTTGTCTGTGGGAAATTTCTGGGCTGAAAGTACTGGAGATTTGTGGGCCGAAAATTCTCTTCTTTGGGCCTGCATTGGGGTTTACTAGCTGTTCTCTGCACAGGAGTTGAGCTGCAGTGTTGTGTTGGATATTGGAGTTGATTTTGGCTGGGAGTTTGAGGAAGGAATTTCAATAGGTTTTGGAAGAGCTTCTCGTTGGGGAAATTGTGCATTTCTTTCAGCAGTTCGATTCCTGTAGCTCACTGAAAAACTGAGGGGAATACACACAACTTTTGGGGCTTCAGTGACTTGTAGGTTTAGAATGAGATTTTTCTGGGTTTTGTTGGATTGGGTGTGAGAAGCCTTCTCCTAATTTTTCAAAAATTTTGGAGCATTATTGAGGGATCATTTTAGAGTTTTCCTCCAGCAACAACAACAACAACAATAATATGGGCAGTGTGTTTGACAAGATTGGGCGTTCTTCCAGTTGGATTTTGCTTAAATATTCACCTGGGTATTGCATGCTTGTAGTAGCAAGCCCAGGTTCCATCATCCTACTCTATTGTAGTTGGCTCCAAGAAAATTTTAATAGAATGGCTCAAATTTGTTGCTATTATTCTATGGTTTACTAATCTATTTTTGCTTGTGTAAAAATTGTGCTTGCATGGTTGTATTTTCTTGTTGTAGCTTAGTGCATGTTTTTAGTATTCAATGTATTTCCTAGTTTGGCATATTAAAGTGGTATCAGAGCATGTTCTTGGCTAGTTGTGGGCACAAGAGCAGTTGATGTCTAGAGTTTTTGGTGGAGTGGTCTACCGTACCAAAGGCAAAGGCAAAGGTAAAGGAAGAGGACACAAAAGAGGAGAAGAACCATACCATTTCTCTGATACAGAGCTTGACAACGCCAAAATACACATGGAGGGTCAGGATGGAAATGGAGGAAACGAACAACCTAGGAAAGGAGGACAAAACCAGGTTATGGAGGAGTTATTGAGGGTAAATTAGGTAGATGTTGAGGTAGGGTTAGTTAATGATGGACATGATACAACAAATGTTGAAATTTTTTAAGTCTAACCCATTACAAATTTTCCTGCACTATCTGGTTTATTTCTCCTACTTGTTCAATTACTGAACAAGTTATTTAACCATATAAATATTGAAATAAACACAATGCAGTCTCAACCATCTACAAATTGTTAGCTGAAAGAAATAGACAAACACATAAGGGACACCGTTATTTTTGGACAATCGTCCCCGAAAGAACCCAACTTGGGAAAACGGTGCAACAATTCTAAGGGTTTTATTATTAAGCAGCTTTTCTTGAGTACAATGTTGATTTGGAGTAGCATCAGATGTGATCTAGCCAATAAATTTGGTGGAGAGGTTGGGGCACATGAGGTCTCCAATACCTAGAAGGGTTTGGGCAGATTCTAAACAGATTAGGAGATATTAAAATAATTAATATTTTTAATGCAGTCCCTAAGTCTCAACTTAGGGAAAATAAAATATTAATGTGTATTAATATGAATCTGCGTTAGAATGGTCCAAAAGACATGGATCAAGCCAGATCTAATCTTAGCCGTTGATTAGGGACTTAATCTCGGCCATTGAGATTTCAACAGGAAAAGTATAAGAGGAGGCTTGAGGGTCACTTGGAGAAATACACTAGATGATCAGTCATTCTATTCTCTAGAGTGGGGTTTGCTAAGAGAAATAGAATCAATGATTAGGAGAGCAGTTGGGGGGAATTGAGTACAGAGGAATAGAGAAGGTAGAGATTCTGTCAGGAGAGCAGTGCAGCAGCCAAGGAGGGTGACGCAGAGCCTACAAGGGCTCACGCAAGGCCATGTAGAGGCAGCCAAGTGCTGTGCAAAACACCATAGGGGTCAGCGTAGCTGACGCAGGGCCTCCTTGGACTGATGCAGGGCCAACGTGAGACAGAGAGGGGCTGATGTAGGGCCAACGTGAGACAGAGAGGGGCTGATGTAGGGCCAACGTGAGATAGAGAGGGGCTGACACAATCTAGATTGGGCAAACGTTGGGGTTGCAGGCGCAGTTTTGTGCTGAGGAGCTGCCGGAAGAGTTTTTGGGGTTTTAGCCAGGAGATTTCTCTCAAATTGAGGTATAGCTACTAAGGAAATTCTATGTTGGGTAGGCTAGTTATGACACCCAGATTGTACTATGATATTACTTAATAATAAAGCCCTCAGATAGCTGCACCGGTTTTCCCGCATTGGGTTTTTCCGGGACATTGGTTCAAAAATAATGGTGTCATGTGGTGTGTTTGTTCTTTTTTCTTTTAGTTGTTGATTTGTAATATGCTGAGCATGCACTGGTGTCTATTTTCAGTATTGACTTTGTAAATAACTTGTTAAGGAACAATAACAGGTAGGAATAAATCAGAAAAAGTGCATGAAGGGTTTTTAAACTAAGTAAACTTAGAAACTTCAACATGGTATCAAAGGGTGATTGTAGATCACAGGAGGACTAAAAGACATTAATTGAGCAGAGCAATAGCAACAGAAAACATTTATCCCGAGGTGACAAAAGCTATTTCTAGTAGCGTAGAAGCCAAGGAAGTATGACGTAGAGCCAGCCAGAGCCACGCAGAAGAAGCCAGGAACTGCATAGAGCCTCAGAGAGGCCAGCATTGCTGACGCAAAGGGCCAGAGGGCTGATGCAGGGCATCCCAGGGCTGACGCAGACCCATCCAAGGTGACGCAGAGGTAGCGTGAGGCAAAGAGGGGTTGACACAGTTCACAGAGAGGCAGTTGTTGGAGTCTAGAAGGTTGCAGAAATATTGCAGAGTGGAGTTGGTGAGGTACTGTAGTCAGAATAGTACTTGACAAAGTAGGGCCAGAGGAGTTGTTACCAAGGGTTTCTAGCCGAGGAACCTGGATCAGCAGTGCAGTTGCACAAGACGATCAAAGTAGGGGACATCTCGACAAGCGGCAGAAGGAATTCCAAGAGGTAAATCAGGACTCAGAGGGAGTCTAGAAGAGAACTTCTAGACGGGAAGTAGAGACTCAGAGGAGTCGAACAGAGAACTTCCAAGAGGGAAGCAGAAGAGCCTCATGGCACTACACGGGGTAAGAGACCAGGATAGACTAGACGGAGCATCGAACTTCGCAGTCTGGAAATCCAGAATATTATCAGTGCTTGACAGGAATCGTGTCAAGAACTTCACCTTGAAGGTTATAGATATCCCAGTCGACCCCAATGATAACAACAAGTACGAAGAGGTGATGGCGAGGGCCAAGTGCATTATCCTTGATGGGGTTAAGGATCATGTGGTTCCACACATAACCGAGAAGGAAACAACAGTTGAGATGTGGGAGGCTCTCAAGAAAAAGTACCAGCATACTTCTCTGCAGAGAAGAATGCTCCTCGAGAACCAGATGAAGTCGTATTAGATGAATAAGGGTCAATCGATTGACACCTTCCTTGGAGGACTTAATGAGATCCGAGACCAGTTGACTGCTATAGGAGCGACACACGATCATGAGCTTATGGTGAGGACAACCCTGAATGTTGTCTCGGAAGATTGGGAAGTGTTTGTCCAGAGTATCTTGGGCAGATGGACTCTCCTACCTTGGGACGAGATGTGGACAACTCTTCGCCAAGAAGAGATCAGATGATAGTCGAAGACAGCTAGCAGCAGCAAAGGGATCAAAGTTCACCAGCAGGAAGACGTGGCTCTAGCATCTGAGGGAAAGCAGGAGAAGCGGAAGAAGAAATATCTCTCCAAGATCAAGTGCTTCCACTGTGGGGAGATGGGTCACTATGTGACCCAGTGTCCAAGGAAGAAGAGTAAGGGAGAGTCTTCCAAGACTAAGGCAGCGGCAACACGGGAAGAGAAGGAAGTTTTGACAAATGATGATTGTGCCATGAGTGAACACACGCCACTTGAGTGGAAGTGGGGAGACATCGAGCTGTAGTACGGACTACAAGTGATGAGGGGTAGGATCCTTAAGGTACCCAACCTCTTGGATTAGACCTTGCTATGGGAGCCCCGACGAGGTGTAGCAGGACTGGCTGAGTGGGTAGAGATGGATGCCGATGGAGCGGCAGAGAGAGCTACAGTGTAGGAGTCCCAAGACAGTGCAAAGCTAGCAGGCTGCAGTAGTGCGAGAGACACAAGAGTGTTGCACCAGTGCAAGAAGGCACAAAGAAGTGTGCAATGGTGCGAGATACAGGGAGGTGTTGCAGCAGTGCAGAGGCCAGTGAGAGGGAGCACTTGTCAGCGAAAAAGGGAGCTTCAACATCCGTGGGTGTTTCTAGCCCAACAGGGAGGTCAGTTGGGAGATCAGTTACTTACTTCTCAATAACTGAGTTGCAGTGCAGCAGTGAGTAGCACGATTGAGCATGATGAGAGGAGGTGTAGTGCAGATGTAGTGCTGGGAGAAAGGACCAGCAGCAGCACAGATGCAGAAGGAGTTGTTGTACAAATGCAGCAGTGGCAGTGGCAAAACCATGGGCAGCAGTACAGGAGGCAGTAGTGCAGAGGATGTTGGGCAGGAAGGACTAGCATCAACACAAGTACTAATGTCGGATGATTAGAGTAATACTCAGTGAGGAGTATTGCTAGAGCACAGTCCTCGCTAATAGGGAGTGTTGATTTGGAGTAGCATCGGATGTGCTCTAGCCACGAAATTCGGTGGAGAGGTTGGCGCACATGAGATTTCCAATACCCAGAAAGGGTTTTGGTAGATTATAAAGAGATCAAGAGATATTAAAATAATTAATATTTTTAATGGAGTCCCTAAGTCTAAACTTAGGGAAAATAAAATATTAATGTGTATTAATATGAATCTGTGTTAGAATGGTCCAAAAGACATGGATCAAGCCAGATCTAATCTTACCCATTGATTAGGGACTTAATCTCAGCCGTTGAGATGTCAACAATGAAAGTATAAGAGAAGGCTTGAGGATCACTTGGAGAAATACACCACATGATCAGTCATTATATTCTCTAGAGCGGGGTTTGCTAAGAGAGATAGAATCAGTGATCGGGGGAGCGGCTAAGGGGAATTGAGTACAGAGGAATAGAGAAGGAAATGATTGTGCTAGGAGAGCGGCGCAACAGCCAAAGAGGGTGACACAGAGCCTGCAAGGGCTCACACAGGGCCATGCAGAGGCAGCCAAGTGCTACGCAGAGCACGAGAGGGGCTAGTGTAGCTGGCGTAGATGCTCCCAGAGCTGACAAAAGGCCTCCTGGGGATGACGCAGGCCAAGAAAGGCTGACACAGGGCCAACGTGAGACACAGAAGGGCTGACGCGGTCCAAATTGGGCAGACACTGGGGTTACAGGAGCAGTTTTGTGCTGAGGAGCTGCCAAAAGGGTTTTCCGTGGTTTCAGCCAGGAGATTTCTCTCAAACTGTGAGGTATAGCTGCTAAGGAAATTCTTTATTGGTAGGCCAGTTACGACACCTAGATTGTACTATGATATTGCTTAATAAGAAAACCCTCACACAGTTGCACCGGTTTTCTCGCATTGGGTTTTTCCGGGGACATTAGTCCAAAAATAATGGTGTCATGTGGTGTGTTTGTTCTTGTTTCTTTTAGTTGTTGATATATAATATGTTGAGCATGCATTGGTGTTTATTTTCAGTATTTACTTTGTAAATAACTTGTTGAAGAAAAAAAGTAGGTAGGAAAAAAATCAGAAAAAAGTGCATGAAGGGTTTCTAAACTAAGTAAACTTAGAAACTTCAACATATAACTTACAAAGAAATCTATCTAGCAATAACACCTCTCTTCAGAAGCGGATATTTTGAAAGTCTGCTCCATGAACTTTCTCTAGCACCTCTCTAAGGCTCAGCGTCAGCCCTCTGATGCTCTGCGCAACCTTTCTGGCCCTCTACGTCACTTCTGCAGCCTCTGCGTCGTCACTGCTAGCCTCTGTGTGGCTCCTATTGGCTTTACGTCTGCCTCTCCGCCTTTGTGTTGGTCTTTCAGCCCTATCTTTGCCTCTCTACTATGTACTCACTACCTCTCGTTGCAACTTTGATCACCGTTCGATTTCTCTTAGCAAACCCCACTCTAGAAAATCGAACTCACTGATCAATCTGGTGTATCTCCACTGACCCTCAAGCCTCCTCTTATACTTTTTCTGTTGACTCTTCAACGACAGAAATTACACCTCTAATCAACGACTAAGATTATATTTGGCTTGATCCATGTCATTTAGAAACTTCTAACCCAGTTTTATATTAATAACCATTAATATTTTTATTTTCCTAAGTTTAAACTTAGGAACTCATTAGAAGTATTAATTTTTTTAATATTTCCCTCACCGGGCAGAATTTCCCCAAACCATTTCTGGGTCTTGGAGATCTCATTTGTTTTAGCCTTTCCACCAATTTTCATGGCTAGAGCACATCCGATGCTACCCCAAATCAACACTCCCTCTTAGCGAGGAATGTGCTCTAGTAATGCTCCACCACTGAGCATCACCCTAATCATCCGGCATCGGTACTTGTCCCGATGCTTGGCCTTCCCGACCAACATCCTCTGCACTACTGCATCTTGTACTACTGCCCATGGCTCTACTACTACCACTGCTACATCTGTACAGAAGCTCCTCTGCATTTGTGCTGCTGTTGGTCCTTCCTCCCAACTCTGCATCTACACTGCAGCCCTCTCTCCTCATGTTGCATCGTGATGTCATAGCAGTACCACTCCTACTGCTGCACTACAACTCAGTCACTAAGACGATAGTAATTGATCTACCCAACTACTAACATCCTTGTTAGGCTAGAAACCCTCCTGATGCTGAAGCTCTCTCTGCTGCTATTCTGTGCTCCCTATGTTACCTCTGTGTTGCTGCAACAAACTTTGTACCACTCGCCCCGCTGCAAACACCTTGGTGCCTTCCTACATTGTTGCAACCTCCTTTGTGCCTCTCACACTACTACAACCCTCTCTGTGTTGCCAGGGACTGTTGCACTCTAACACTATTCCGCCGCTCCATCTGCATTCACTTCTACCGACATTTGTCATCTTGCTACTATCTCTTCGAGGCTCCTGTAGCCAGATATGATCCAAGAGTTTGGGTACCTCAAGGATCCTACCCCACATCTTAAGAGTTGTAGTCCTCCTGACTGCTGCTCGATGTCTCCCCACCTCTTCTCTAGAGGTACATGAGCACTCATGGGACAGTCGTCATCATCCTCTACCTCATTTTTCTGTTGATTTAGGGTACCATCGAATGTGATCTAGCAACGAAATTTGGTGGAGAGGTAGGGGAACATTAGATCTCCAATACCCAGAAAGTGTTTGGACAGATTCTAAACAGATCAGGAGATATTAAAATAATTAATATTTTTAATGGAGTCCCTAAGTCTAAACTTAGGGAAAATAAAATATTAATGTGTATTAATATGAATCTGTGTTATAATGGTCCAAAAGACATGGATCAAGCCAGATCTAATCTTAGTTGTTGATTAGGGACTTAATCTCGGTCGTTGATATGTCAACAGGAAAAGTATAAGAGGAGGCTTGAGGGTCACTTGGAGAAGACACCAGATGATTAGTCATTCTATTCTCTAGAGCGGGGTTCGCTAAGAGAGATAGAATCAGTGATCAGGAGAGTAGCTAAGGGGCATTGAGTACAAAGAGACGGAGAGGCAGAGATATTGTCGGGATAGCAGCAGAGTAGTTAGAGAGAGAGACGCAGGAGCAACCAGTGCTCACGGAGGGCCACACAGAGGCAACTAAGTGTTGCGCAGAGCACCAGAGGGGCCAATGTAGGTGACGCAGATGCTCAGAGCACTGACATAGGGCCTCCTGGGACTAACGCAGGGCCAGCGCTGGGCTAGGAGAGGCTGACACAGTCCAGATTGGGCAGACGTTGGGGTTTCATAGGCAGATTGGTGTTGAGTAGCTGCCACAAGGATTATCTGGGGTTTCAGCCGGTGGATTTGTCTGAAACAAAGAGGTATTACTGCTAAGTAAATTCTCAGTTGGGTAGGCTAGTTTGGGCACCCAGATTGTACTCTGATATTGCTTAATAAGAAAACCCTCAGATAGTTGCACCGATATTATTGCATTGGGTTTTTCCGAGGACATTGGTCCAAAAATAATAGTGTCATGTGGTGTGTTTGTTCTTGTTTCTTTTAGTTGTTGATCTATAATATGTTAAGCATGCATTGGTGTTTATTTTCAGTATTTACTTTGTAAATAACTTGTTAAAGGAAAAATAACAAGAATGTAGGAATAAATCATAAAAAGTGCATGAAGGGTTCCTAAGTAAGTGAACTTAGAAACTTCAACATTTTCCGCCTTAGCTAGCACTGCCTTGGAGTCATACGCCTCTCTCATATTGTTCTTCCTAGGACACTGGGTTGCATAATGGCCCAGCTCCCCATGGTTGAAGCACTTAATCTTGGAGAGGTCCTTTTTCTTCCTCTTCCCTTGCTGCCTCGTAGAAGCCAGAGCCACATCCACTTCCTCCTCTTTCTTGATTCGAGCTCCTTTGCCACTACTTCCCGCCTTGCTCAGTTGTCTGATGTCTTCTTGGCAAAGAGCTACCCACAGTTCTTCCCAATCTGGAAGTTTCGATCTACCCAAAATGCTTTGGATGAATGTCTCCCACTCCTCAGAGGTTGCGTTCAAGGTGGTCCTCACTATTAACTCTTGATCTGGCTTGGCCCCTATGGAAGTCATTTGGTCCCGAATCTCCTGCAACCTGCTGAGGAAGTGATCTATCTACTCCCCCTTCTACATCTGATACGACTGCAGATGATTCTCCAATAGCATCTTTGTAAGAGCCCTATCCTAAGGTCTGCTAACAGATCTAATTTCTTCTGAAATTAAATGCGATAAGAGGCAATAACTTACTTACTTACATGGATTTTAAACAAATAAAATTTTCTCATTTACATTCTAATCAGCATAAATTAAGGTGAATATTTCATTCCAATAAACTTTACAAGAGTAGTCTATGGAGGAATACCTGTACCGGTGGTTGATGAAGATACCTTTGTCCCGTTGCTCCTGTTGAACGCTCCTTTTGCCGAACCCAACTGGATTACCTCCCAACCAACTAGGAAATAATCCCTAGCCCAGGAAACCTCCACAGGTTCCCTAGCCCTCCGAGCCCAAGTCCAACTAGATGTAGTGTGTGTCCAAAAGATCCAGACTAAGATAACAATACTTTCCTCCTCTCAACAACACAAGAAACCTCCACAGGTTCCTAAGGTCTCCAAAAACACAACAAGTCCCACCAATCACAACCAACCCCACAATCATAAGCAAGACCCCACCTCCCCCTTTCTCTCTTCCCCCTTCCCTTTTTATACCCTCCTTCCCTTTTCCATCTCAACCACCTCTCATCAATGTCATTAACTTCTCATCCATCCTTACAGTTGAATTTTCTTCTCCCAAGTAAAGCTGGGAGTACATTTGGAAATGTGACATGAATATAAAATTGAGAATTTAATGGGGAAGGACCATGTCTTCTCCCAAGTAAATATGAAAAGTACATTTGGGAATGTGAGATGAATATATATATTGATAATTAAATAGAGAGGACTATGTCTTCTCCCAAGTAAATATGAGGGTACAATGGGGAATGTGAGATGTAATTACATGGAGAGGACCATGTCTTCACCCTGGTAAATGTGAGGGTACATTGGGGAATGTGAAATGAATATATATATTGATAATTAAATGGAGAGGACTATGTCTTCTCCCAAGTAAATGTGAGGGTACAATGGGGAATGTGAGATGTAATTACATGGAGATGACCATGTGATCCAGGTGGATGTTGGTGGCCACCCACCTATCCCATTTGGACCCCCACAATTGTCTCTTTCAGCATTTTCAGTTTCCTTAATTGTAGCACAACTTACTATTTTTAGTAGTTTTTTCGGGTCCTGAACTTCCGGAGCTGTTTTGAGGCCCTAAACGACGTTTTTTGGGAAATCTGGGGGCAACATGGGTCCATGGACC
>APFE030002500.1:1765-13055 GCA_000404065.3 Pinus taeda
TTTATAACAATTTAGAAAATTGTTTTAATAAACACCTAAATAAAAATTACAAAACACTTTTTAAAATGTCATAAAATGATTAGGGTTTAGGGTATGGGGTTTAGGGTTAAGTTGTTGGATTTAGCATTTATAATTGTTTTAATAAACACTTCAATAAAAATTAGAAAACACTTTTTGAAATGTCATAAAATGATTAGGGTTTAGGGTTTAAGTTATGGGGTTTAGGGTTAAGGTGTTGGATTTAGCGTTTATAACAATTTAGTAATTTGTTTTAATACACACTTAAATAAAAATTACAAAACACTTTTTAAAATGTCATAAAATGATTAGGTTTAGGGTTTAGGGTATGGGGTTTAGGGTTAAGGTGTTGCATTTAACGTTTATAACAATTTAGTAAATTGTTTTAATAAACACCTAAATAAAAATTACAAAACACTTTTTAAAATGTCATAAAATGATTAGTGTTTAGGGTTTAGGGTTTAGGGTATGGGTTTTAGGGTTAAGGTGTTGGATTTAGCGTTTATAACAATTTAGTAAATTGTTTTAATAAACATTTAAATAAAAATTACAAAACACTTTTTAAAATGTCATAAAATGATTAGGGTTTGGGATTTAGGGTTTAGGGTTTAGTGTTTAGGATTTAGGGTTTAGGGTTTAGGGTATGGGGTTTAGGGTTAAGGTGTTGGATTTAGCGTTTATAACAATTTAGTAAATTGTTTTAATAAACACCTAAATAAAAATTACAAAACATTTTTTAAAATGTCATAAAATGATTAGGGTTTAGGGTTTAGGGTTTAGGGTATGGGATTTAGGCTTAAGGTGTTGGATTTAACGTTTATAACAATTTAGTAAATTGTTTTAATAAACACCTAAATAAAAATTACAAAACACTTTTTAAAATGTCATAAAATGATTAGGGTTTAGTGTTTAGCGTATGGGGATTAGCGTTAAGGTGTTGGATTTAGCGTTTATAACAATTTAGTACATTGTTTTAATAAACACTTAAATAAAAATTACAGAACACTTCTTAAAATGTCATAAAATGATTAGGGTTTAGGTTTTAGGGTTTAGGGTTTAGGGTTTAGGGTATGGGGTTTAGGTTTAAGGTGTTGGATTTAGCGTTTTTAACAATTTAGTAAATTGTTTTAATAAACACTTAAGTAAAAATTACAAAACACTTTTTAAAATGTCATAAAATGATTAGGGTTTAGGGTTTAGGGTATGGGGATTAGCGTTAAGGGTTTGGATTTAACGTTTATAACAATTTAGTAAATTGTTTTAATAAACACTTAAATAAAAATTACAAAACACTTTTTAAAATTTCATAAAATGATTAGGGTTTAGGGTTTAGGGTATGGGGATTAGCGTTAAGGTGTTGGATTTAGCGTTTAAAACAATTTAGTACATTGTTTTAATAAACACTTAAATAAAAATTACAAAACACTTCTTAAAATGATTAGGGTTTAGGGTTTAGGGTTTAGGGTATGGGGTTGAGGGTTAAGGTGTTGGATTTAGCGTTTATAACAATTTAGTGAATTGTTTTAATAAACACTTAAGGAAAAATTACAAAACACTTTTTAAAATGTCATAAAATGATTAGGGTTTAGGGTTTAGGGTATGGGGTTTAGGGTTAAGGTGTTGGATTTAGCGTTTATAACAATTTAGTAAATTTTTTTAATAAACACCTAAATAAAAATTACAAAAGACTTTTTAAAATGTCATAAAATGATTAGGGTTTAGGGTATGGGTTTTAGGGTTAAGGTGTTCGATTTAGCATTTATAACAATATAGTAAATTGTTTTAATAAACACTTCAAAAAAAATTACAAAACACTTTTTAAAATGTCATAAAATGATTAGAGTTTAAGGTTTAGGGTTTAGTGTTAAGGTGTTGGATTTAACGTTTATAACAATTTAAAAAATTGTTTTAATAAATAACTAAATAAAAAATACAAAACACTTTTTAAAATGTCATAAAATGATTAGGGTTAGGGTTTAGGGTTTAGGGTATTGGGTTAAGGTGTTGGATTTAGCGTTTATAACAATTTGGTAAATTGTTTTAATAAACACCTAAATAAAAATTACAAAACACCTTTTAAAATGTCATAAAATGATTAGAGTTTAGGGTTTAGGGTTTAAGGTTTAGGGTTGAGTGTTTAGGGTTTAGGGTATGAGGTTTAGGGTTAAGGTGTTGGATTTAGCGTTTATAGCAATTTAGTAAATTGTTTTTATAAACACTTAAGTAAAAATTACAAAACACTTTTTAAAATGTCATAAAATGATTAGGGTTAGGGTTTAGGGTTTAGGGTTAAGGTGTTGGATTTAGCTTTTATAACAATTTATTAAATTGTTTTAATAAACACCTAAATAAAAATTACAAAACACTATTTAAAATGTCATAAAATAATTAGGGTTTAGGGTTTAGGGTTTAGGGTATGGGGTTTAGGTTTAAGTTGTTGGATGTAGCGAGGTTTTCACTTCCGGGTTTCCCGCTGCGTATCTCTTTCTCCTCTGTGACTGCAGGTTTGTGGTCCGTAAGTCCTGTGCGCGGCTAGGCCTCCTGTTCTTTCGGGATCTTCGCGGGTCTGGAGGCGGTTTTATCTCGCCTTGCAGCCCTGACTCGTCGGGGTCAGCGGTTGTCCAGCTCCATGGAAGCGGAGGGGTCCAGTGGGGCCCCTTCTTTCAAGCAAATAGTTCTACAGAAGCACAATAGTGAGAAGAATGAGGGAGTCAGAATAATAGGGATAAAGAACAGTAACCAACCTGACAATGGAGACAGGGTTCAATCCCAAGGAAACACTAACAAAACCAAGGAAGCAAGGAAGGGAACAGGCCCAGAAACTGTTCACCTGACAGGCACTAAAGACAAAACCCATGCCACAAACAAACCCTCAGAAAATAGGAAACGACAAGGGCATGAGGAAAAAGAGCTAACGGGAGGCATACAAGGAGACCCGGATAAGAACGAGGAACCCACTTCAAACCCCATCATTGCTTCTCAAAGCAATGGGGCCTGTAAGCCAAAACAGACCAAAAGCTTATGCGTGATCATCACGGACCCAGAAATCCAAGCTTACAGGGAGTACATGATGGAACGCGCTATCATATGCAAATTCATGAGCATATGGCCTCTGGAAAAAGCTTTATGTCATTGGATAAAACTGCACTGGAAACTCCGAGGGGATGTTCAGCTTCACTTAGGAGCCAAAGGCTTCTTCACTGTGGTCTTCTCCAACTTAGAAGACAAGGATCGCATTTTCGAGGGGGGTCCGTATTTCATGGCCTCAGCAGGCCTGTATATGAGACCCTGGAAGCCGAATTTTGCTCCGGAGAAGGAATCATTTACCCAAGTCCCAGTCTGGATTCGTCTCTTTTCTCTTCCAATAGACTATTGGACCCCAACAGCTTTGAAACAAATCGGTAATAAACTAGGGTCCTTCGTCAAAGCTTCTGAAGTTACTCTCCAGAAGAAATACACGTCCTGTGCCAGAATATGTGTTGAAATGGATGTCTCCGGAGCTCTTCACGAAGGTATCTGGTTGGAATACAGGGATGAGGAGTACTTCCAGGTTATTGACTACGAACACATTCCCTTCCGCTGCCGAAAATGCCATGAACATGGGCATCTACTGCGGAACTGCCCACAGCTAAAGAAGGAGCAAGCTGCAGCTGCAGCTCCAGTTCAGACCCGCAAAGACTCGGAAGCGTTCTTCAAACCCAAGTCCAAACACAGAGCAAATAGACGAAAGAATATCAGAGGAAATGGAACAAGAAGTGCCCATAACAACTCGTTTGCAATCCTTGATCCAGATACAGATTCAGAAGAAAAGCATAAAGCTCCAACCTCAGAAGCAGAGCATGAAGGAAAAATTATATCCACAGAGAAGGACGCACAGGATGGGAACTTCACTGATGAGGTTCAAATGCAGGAAAGAACAGAGGATACGGGGGAAGACACGGATATGCTAACCAGTGATGCTGGCAGCGAAGATCAGGAGTGGGAAAACGCGCTAGCAAGAGAAGGTTTGAATCTTCCAGCAATGGCCGAAAAATGGAAAGCCAACGAGATCGAAAACGCATCGGAGGAAGAGCTCAGAATTGTTAATGACCTTTTCATTGCCAGACAAAAAGCTATAATGGACAGGCAGAAAAACAAGTTAGGTGTAGCGAAAGGTCACAGTTCTCTTGCAAAAAGCCCCCTCCGGAAATCCCCAAGTTCGAAAAAAAAAGAGAAGAAGAGGGCGAAAAACAAGTGGGGAAGCATTACAAGAGTTAGGCATGATCTTGTTAAACTCAGGGAAAATGAAGGCTCTCACAGCCTATGATTTCTTCCTCTGAATATTCGTTTGTACATGAAGATAATTTCGTGGAACGCCAAAGGGCTTAACAGCCAGGAAAAACACAGGATTTTAAAGAGAAAGATTCAATGTCACAACCCAGAAATCATGTTTCTTCAAGAAACAAAGTGCAACAGCCCCAATATCATCTCGTTAGGCAAAAAGCTGGGTACCCACATGGAGATCATAGATATTGAAAGTCAAGGTAGAGAAGGAGGCCTCGCCACCATCTGGGATGCTAGATACATCCAGATGCTCTCATCCGAAGCCAACAAGCACTTCCTGGTAACTGTCTTCCAGCCCATCGGTAACTCTAATGCCTTCTTATGCATAAATGTTTATAGTCCTCAGAAATTAGAAGATAAGCTATCCTTTTTAGATAATCTACATAATATAATCAGAAGGTATCCAAGCTCGAAATGCATTTTCGGGGGTGACTTCAATATGATTACTACCCTATTGGAAAAGAAAGGAGGCCTTAGGAAACTGGGTAGAGATGCGGAAGCTTTCGTCTCCTTCATTGAATCAACCAAGCTAGTAGATGTTATCCCCAAATCAGGATCCTTTACTTGGAACAATCGAAGGGGAGGCGACAAGCTCATAGCCTCCCGCCTGGACAGATTTTTAATCTCAGAAAGCATATTATTGGATGGCACCATAATTGAGTCAGACATCCTGCCCAGTGGGGGTTCAGATCACTGGCCGGTCTCGCTTATGGTGGAAGTGTCTGGCACCCCCAGGAACAAACCCTTCCGGTTTGAAAAGTTTTGGCTGGATCATCCAAATTTTCAGGAGATGATAAAAAAATGCTGGTCGGAACCGTTGGAGGGGAGTGGATCCAAAATGTTCAATCTCCAAAGGAAGCTCAAACTAACCAAACAACACATAAAAGATTGGAACAAAAATGTCTTCGGGAACATCTTCCAGGAGAAAATAATTCTCGAGAACAAGTTGGAGCAGCTCCACAAACAAGGAATAGGAGGGAATCTCAGTGCGGAAGCCTTGGAGCAGGAAAGACTGCTTTCGCAACAATGGCATAGTCGTTGTGCTCAAGAAGAAACCCTATGGAAACAGAAATCAAGAATACAATGGTTAAAAGAAGGGGAAATGAATACAAAATTCTTCCATAGAACAGCGCTAGATCGCAGAAGCAATAACAGAATTTTAGAACTGAAAAGTGAAACAGGGGAGATGTTAAAAAATCATAATGAAATATCTGCTCGGCTCACTGATCACTTCAAGCTGATTGCTCAGGAACCTCATATAAACAAGGAAAACGTTATCAAAGATCTTACGGAAGCCATACCGAGAATCATCATTGCAGACCAAAACTGGGCCCTTTGCAGGAAGATCACCATGGAGGAAATAGAAGAAGCTATTAGAAGTATGCCCAATGATAAAGCTCCTGGGTCAGATGGTTTTACTATTAACTTCTACAAGGCTTGTTGGAACACTGTTAAACAAGATGTATGGGAGGTAGTGGAAGATTCCAGACGGTCGGGAACTATTCTCAAATCCCTCAACTCTACCTTTTTGGCCCTCATACCCAAAACTGAAGAAGCCAAAACCCCTGACAAATTCAGACCCATTGCCTTATGTAACGTCATATACAAGATTATATCAAAATTAATAGCTAGTAGAATGAAAACGATACTCCCGGGTATCATCTCGGAAGAGCAATCGGGATATGTGGAAGGCAGACAGATCTTCGACAACATTCTTCTGGCTCAGGAGATGATCCACTCCCTGCACTCAAGGAAAATTGCAGGTATGCTTATGCAATTGGATTTGTCCAAGGCCTACGATAAAGTTAGCTGGAGGTACCTCGAGGCAATTCTAAAGGCGTTTGGCTTCTGCAGCTCTTGGATAAATTGGGTCATGGCTCTCATCAGATCTCCCAGATACTCCATCCTCATCAACGGAGCTCCCTCTGGGTTCTTCGCCCCCTCAAGAGGTATCAGACAAGGAGATCCCTTATCTCCTTTCCTCTTCATCATCCTTATGGAAGGTCTAAGCCGAACCATAGCTAAGAGGCAAGTGGATGGTAAGATTCAAGGACTCAAGCCCATCAGATCGCTCCGAGCCACCACGCACCAACAATTTGTTGATGACACTATGTTACATGGTACTCCTACAGTCAAGGAAGCGGTTGCCTACAGGGAAATTCTGGACCTTTTCAGTCAAGCCTCAGGTATGGACATAAATTTCTCTAAATCTACTATCTTCTTTTTCAATACCCACCCTACTGTTCAATCTCACCTAGCTCGGCTTCTAGGCTTCAGGATTAGCTCCCTACCTTCGAAGTACCTAGGAGCTCCTCTCTCTCTCAAACCCTGGAAGAAAGAGCTCTGGGAAGGAATCCTCGCCAACCTTAAAAAGAAATGCTCTCTCTGGACCGTCCGGGCTCTGAATCTTTCAGGCCGTTTAGTCTTAGCCAAAGCCGTCCTCCAAGCTATCCCACATTATCTCCTCTCTCTACTCCCTGCTCCCAAGGGGATTCTGCAACAAATCAGAAACATACAGAGGACTTTCCTCTGGAGCGGAAATGGCGAGAAGAAAAAATGGGCTCTCGTCGCTTGGAATAAACTATGCATGTCAAAATCCAGGGGAGGGCTGAATCTTGTTGATCCAGAGGTCCTCAACTGCACATGTGGTGCCAAATTATGGTGGAGGTGGATTGAAAATCCCACTCTACCTTGGGCCAAGCACTGGAAAGAAAAATATGTCCCAGATTGCGACGCTCAGGACCTCATTAGACTGCAGGATACCCCGGATGGCTCTCCTATATGGAATCATGCCAAGCAGAACAAAAATCTAGTCCAGGAAAATAGTTTTTGGGAGATTCGTAATGGTAAGCTGGCTCTGTTCTGGGAGGATGCCTGGAACTAGAGGCCTAAACTCGACTCTCCCGAACTGCTAAATCTTAAGCTAGTTCATCAAGCCCAAGGCAAATTCACAGTTAATCAATATTGGCAACAACACAGCACAAACGATAACTGGAGGGAATGGATCAACTTCAATAGTGAGCTCTCTGAGGACAACAATCATACAGCCCAGACTTTAAATGCTAGCATCTTTAAAAGAAAAATCCGGAAAACGGAAGAGAATGACAAACTCAGATGGGGTCTCAAAGGAAATGGAAACTACTCTCTGAAAGAAGCCAGGAACATCTTAGAAAAGGACGAACAGGGAGAGATTCAGCAATGGCACAGCAAAGTATGGGACAATCTCTTATGGTCCAAAATCAGAACTTTCCTTTGGCTTTTAATGAGAAATAAAACCCTAACCTGGGACAATATTCATAAGAAAGGATTTGTTGGACCTTCCCGGTGCCCCATGTGTCTTCGAAAACCAGAATCTCTAAACCATCTCTTCAACACCTGTGATTGGGCAGATCAACTATGGAGATGGATGGAAGACCTCCTAAGCAACTCGGACCGGCAATTAGATTCAATTCACGATACTATTCTGAATTGGAGAACTAATTTTTCAGGAACGCAACGAGTCAACAACATCTGGAAATCAGCTCCAGGTTTTCTCCTCTGGTCAATATGGAAGGAGCGTAATCGTCGGATTTTCCAAGATGAGGTCAGGAACATCAATTTCTCAAAAGACAGTATCCTCTCCAACATCCAACAACTGATTCATGCTAAATGCAGAACACACGTCAGTGAGAAACCTATAGCTCTGGATCTTCGAATTCTTAAAAACTTTCGCCTAGATGTTGGCAATCATAACTCTGTTTTGCCCCAAGGCAACCCTCATTCTCACTTATGCGAGTCCTGGCAATGCCCACCGGATGGAGGGATTAAATTGAATTTTGATGGGGCTTCGCGGGGCAACCCGGGCTCGGCTGGAATTGGAGGAGTTTTCCGCAATCAGAAGGGAGAAATTCTGCATATCTACTACAGAGCACTGGGGGAAAGTACTAATAATGAAATGGAGTTTGCAGCCCTGGAACACGGCCTCAGAATAGCCAAATCCCGGAATTTCCACAATTTAATTGCGGAGGGGGATTCCTCCCTTGTCATTACCACTGTGCAGAAACTTCAGAGAGGCATCAAGGCCAACAAAGCAATCAAACATTGGAGATTAGCAAAGGTTACTGAAAGTATCGAGGAACTCTTGCGCGGTTTGCAGGGTACGGTTCTCCATGCGATCAGACGTCGAGCCAACAAAGTGGCGGATTACCTGGCTAACTGTGGCGTCGATAGCCAGGGTAGTGGCTGGGACAGCTGTTGGGAGGAGGTGAACTGTCAAAGTCTGAAAGACAGATGTGCACAGCTGGCTCAGCAGGACGTGAACACCACCGACCAAGCCTAACCGGTTTTGATCTTCATGACCGGCACCGTCGAACAGAAAACGGGAACAATAAATCGGAATCCCATTACATTCACGGAAGGATTGGACAGACGAAGAGGCGGCGCTCAGTACGAAGCAAGGGCAGATATGGGAACCATCATCCAAGATTATGCCATAAGCTTATCCGTATTAACCGTTTGAGAAACGAGTACAGGCACTCCGAGTTCAGAAGCAAATTAATCAAAAATTATATTGCGCCTGCAAGAAAGAATCGCTGGATTCGTGTGTACATCCCCAGTATTAATTGCGCTAGTACCTCGTCTCCTGGCCCCATGGCAAGCCCTTCTTGGCATTCGGCCGAGGCCTCAATCTATTTAACAGAAAGTTCGGCCGATGAATTCACTACTTCTGCCATCAGTTCGATCTGCATCAATAGTGAGCGGTCTCAAAATAAGCAGTGTACTTTCAGAGAGCTTAGTTACAATATGGCTGAGCCCAAATGCAGATGCGCAGGCGCGGCCCAAGATCTGCGCAATGCGCAGAGCATGTATGTTACCAGGGCCTCTTCTAGAAGCAAACGAAAGATAGCTAACCTTGAGGCTAAAATTAAGCAAGAAGAGGATTTCACGCAGGAAGGAAAAATTACTGAGGAGATAGATTGGATATGCGACCCAGGTACCCCAGCGAAACGCACAACTCAGTTAGTTCGCACCAAAGCGGAAAGTTGGAGGATGAAAACCCTCCTGGCGAAAGCCCTGGACATGAAGGAAGCGGCTCAGCAGAACGTGGAGAAGGAGCGACCCTCCCCAAACGGTCTTCCTGGATCCTCTTCCGCCAACCATGAGCAAATGGAGAGAAGACTTTCGGCCATCCAGGATGGGGTAGAGTTAGTCAACAAGAAGCTAACTTTGCTCATCAGGCTGCTCAAGCAAACTATCAGCCCTGACCCGCTGGTGCAGGAGCAGAAGATGAAGGAGGCCCAGAATTTCAGTTCCATGCAGGATATTCAAGACAAAGTGGACAGGCATGTCCTCGACGTGGGACTGGACATCACCAGCAGGATGGGCGGCTTCCCGCGCATGGATGGGTTTCCTTAGGCCCCGGATTCTTCAAGGCTCAGTTTTGGCGCTCGCGGTCTTCCTCTGGTTGGCCCTTTTTCTCTTGTGTCTTCTGTTGTGTCCGGTCTCAGGTCTGTTTTTTCTGGGTCAGGGTCCTTAAGGAATTTTAGCCTTCAGTTTCAGCCGTCACGGGACCCCGGATATCATGCTTTTCTGTCATTTCTCAAATGTTAAACCGATGTACTAGTCCTGCCGCCCTGCGTGGTGAGCTCCCGTCTTTATGTTCCTCCTGGCTATGACCTTTTTGCTTCAGGGTTATCTGTTTCTTCATTCCCTGTTTACAGGGTTTGTAAGAAGGTTTTCTGATCAATGTCTGCCTGTGCAGACTGGTTGTAAATATTTTCTTCTCTTTTAATATAATTATCTGACTTACAAAAAAAAAAGTTGTTGGATGTAGCGTTTATAACAATTTAGTAAATTGTTTTAATAAACACTTAAATAAAAATTAAAAAACACTTTTTAAAATGTCTGATTAGGGTTTAGGGTTTAGGGTTTAGCGTTTAGGGTATGGGGTTTAGGGTTAAGGTGTTGGATTTAGCGTTTATAACAATTTAGTAAATTGTTTTAATAAACACTTAAATAAAAATTACAAAACACTTTTTTAAATGTCATAAAATGATTAGGGTTTAGGGCTTATGGTTTAGGGTTTAGGGTATGCGGGTTAGGGTATGGGGTTTAGGGTTAAGGTGTTGGACTTAGCGTTTATAACAATGTAGTAAATCGTTTTAATAAACACTTAAATAAAAATTACAAAACACTTTTTAAAATGTCATAAAATGATTAGGGTTTAGGGTTTAGGGTTTAGGGTTTAGTGTTTAGCTTTTAGGGTTTAGGGTTTAGTGTATGGGGTTTAGGGTTAAGGTGTCGGACTTAGCGTTTATAATAATTTAGTAAATTGATTTAATAAACACTTAAATAAAAATTACAAAACACTTTTTAAAATGTGTCATAAAGCGATTAGGGTTTAGGGTTTACGGTTTAGGGTTTAGGGTTTAGGGTATGGGGTTTAGGGTTAAGGTGTTGGATTTAGCATTTATAAAAATTTAGTAAATTGTTTTAATAAACACTTAAACAAAAATTACAAAACACTTTTTAAAATGTCATAAAATGATTAGGGTTAGGGTATGGGGTTTAGGGTTAAGGTGTTAGATTTAGCATTTATAACAATTTAGAAAATTGTTTTAATAAACACCTAAATAAAAATTACAAAACACTTTTTAAAATGTCATAAAATGATTAGGGTTTAGGGTTTAGGGTTTAGGGTATGGGGTTTAGGGTTAAGGTGTTGGATTTAGCGTTTATAAAAATTTAGTAAATTGTTTTAATAAACACTTAAATAAAAATTACAAAACACTTTTTAAAATGTCATAAAATGATTAGGGTTTAGGTTTTAGGGTTTAACGTTTAGGGTTTAGGGTTAAGGTGTTGGATTTATCGTTTATAACAATTTAGTAAATTGTTTTAATAAACACTTAAATAAAAATTACAAAACACTTTTTAAAATGTCATAAAATGATTAGGGTTTAGGGTTTAG
>APFE030002506.1:0-15499 GCA_000404065.3 Pinus taeda
TCCCAAGGGTTAGCTCAACTGGTCAAATAAGTGCCTCGCCGTTCGGGAGGTCACAGGGTCAATTCTCCCCGAAGCCCTTGGGGTTAGGCCTAGCTATTGGCTGTGGGGCTTGATACCCTTGATCAACCTCAGATATTTCTGTGGACGTAGCGACCACCCTATGACCACGGGTGTCTGTGAACCCACACGTGAAAAAAAAATCACATATCGATTTTAATGTCAACTCAAACCATTTACTGTGATGGAGACCAATAAAATTATCAACAAAATCTAATAAAAAAATATCCTCCAAAAAACATACTAATTGATATCTAAATAAATAAATAAATTATTATTATAGTTATAAAAAAAAAACTAAATAAATTATTATATTATGATATTAAAATATAATATAATAAAATTATATAAGAATAAATTTTTAAACTATATATAAATATATATAATATACAAAATGACATTTTAAGTAAGACAACAAAGGGAATTGTATTTAAAAAAAAATCATATTATTCTATTTTAATGAATAAACACTTAAAAAAAACATAAAAAGGAAAAAAACAAAAAAGGAATTGTCTCACTAAGAATATATAAATGAAAAATTTAAAAATATAACAAGAAGATCTACAAAGAAAACATTTCTCAACCAACTAATAATTTGATATTTAAATAATAAATAATTGAATAAACAAAAATAAATAATGTTGTATATCATTATCTATAATATATATAATTAATAATTATAACAAAAATATAATAATTATAGCCCAGGGTTAGCTCCAATTGGCGAGTCCTTGTTGTTACGTACCTCACCGATTGGGAGGTCACAAGGTCAATACTCCTTGACGCCCTTGGGGTTAGGCCTTGCTACTCTGGTCGACGGGCTTTAAAAGATTCCCTTCGGGGTTGATCTGCCTAGACTTTTCCAAGGGAAAAAAATAAAATAAAAATATAATAACTAAATTGTATTAATTAAAAACTTAAATGATTATCATAATGAAAAGGAAAAAAACTATTATAATGATGGAAAAAAAAAAGGAAAAAAGAGAGGACAAGGAAGAAAAATTGTGAGAAAGAAGAAACTAGGATGAAAGGGCAGGAATCCAATTATTGTTTATCTTCCACCCCTCATCCCTATTTAGTGTAGTAGCATGCTTCTTAATTTCTACAGCCTCCTTGAACTCCCTATGATGGAAGTGATCAATCTTGGTAGTAACCTTTGACTCTTTAATACATATGTGATGTCTAGTTTTTTCTGCATGCTCTTCTAAGGCAAACGAGCGAGACCTATTATGCTTGATGTCTGTTGCATGTTCTTGAATTCTCTGCTTTATAGAGTGGCCAATTTCTCCAGTGTAGGGTGTCCCACAAGAGCAAGGGATTAAGTAAACACCCTTCAAATCTGTAGGTTTTAACCCCGTACAGAAATTACCTGCATACGAATTCTAAATCACAAGAAAAAAAAAAATGCGAGAGCATAACCCATAAAACACATATACACAGAGATTTCCCACTGGACTCAAACAGAACTACAGCTTGATTTTTCATATATCCTTCATGTTACAATACATATTTATACATGCGAAGCATCCAATACCATGGACCAAAAACCATCGAGTCAAAACTGTGGACCGAAAACCATAGGTAGGTTCGCCACCATATAGGGTCCAAAAAAAATTTTCTCGGGCGCTGCCCAACCCCGTAGAGGGGGGCTACCGCCCCCCTCAAACCCAGACAGGGGGGCTATCGCCCCCGTTGCGCAATCGGCGTGGCGAAGGGGGCTCCGCCCCCCTCTAACCCCCCGGTTCACTACGTAGGTTAGTTGTGGAAAGAATATAACATAACCCAACAAAATCCTTAAGGTCCACATGGTCTTTGACAAATCTAAGGGAGCTATTGCGGGTGTTAAAAGACTTAAAGGTGGCATGCACCTTGTTTTTCTTAAGAATATGAGCGATCTTGTCAATGGTACCAAGAATGAATGGAAGATGCACACAGTTAATAAAATCAATGGGATTCTTTTTATGGTTTGGTACCTTGTTGGCTTTTTGCAAAGACTTAAGACCTAGGTGTCTGCTATATCCATTATTTTGAAAAGAATTTAGGAGATGTGATATTTCTCCTTCAAAGTGACTCGCATCAGAGATCCTTAGAGCCCAGGTAACCAGTGTGTTGAGGACACCATACTTATGAGCTGGATAATAATGAGAACTAGCATGAAGGTATTGCTCAGTGTGAGTTTTTTAACAAAAAACTCGGTGAGCAAATGAACAATCTCCTTTCTCCCACAGGGTGTAGAATAAATGATGATGGGGTGTATTTTAAGTCACTTTGTGATGTGGAGGTCATCGGTTCAAAATTTCGTGGGAAAAGAACTAGCCATAATAAGGGCTAGTGTGGCCCAGGCCAAGTGCGATCCCCTTGTGATTTTGATGGCTTAGATGCCCTTGGGTCGCATTTTCTCAAGCCATATGTCAAGCTTGAAGTAATCTTTGGAGAACTCAGACAACTTGACAAAAGAAAATAACTATATCCTTTTAGAGATAAGAACATCAAGGAACAAAAGGCTATTACTAATTGTTGTCTCCATTGTGAACTTGATGGAATCCAGTTGATTGTTAAGATGCAAAAGGAAAGAATCCAACATGTCACAACCATGAGGCAAATTGATGAAGGTATCATCAATAAACATTTTCCAAATCTTATGGCGAAGCGGAGTTGAAGCCAATGTTGTAGTTTCAAAGTCTTCCATGAACAGGTTTGTGAAAACCTTTGAGGGCGGACAACCCATGGCTACTCCACAAATCTATTCATATAATTCACCTTGGAAAATGAAAATTTTTGAGGTAAGCAAAATACCTGCCAACTTGGCAGTATCAAGATCGGTGATGCGGTTAATAACCTCCATCACATCATTAATAAGAAGATTAGTATAGAGAGAGACAATGTCAAAGCTTACAAGAATATCCCAAGATCAAGCTTAATACCCATATGTGTAAAATGTAACAAGAAAATTCTAATTTAATTTTGTCCTTGAATTAAATTAGGAATTAAATTGTAATTCCACATCTCATGAAAACTAAGTTGTAATAGTTAACTAAATTAATTTGACTTAGTTGGCTCAGTTAATTCGAGTTGGGAGTCTAACTAGAGTCATGTAGAGTGTCTCCTACCTTTTAGGACCCCTGGTTGAGTTGTAATTATTTAATTTAGTTAAACTAGTTCCAAATGATCGAGGAATTAGTGGGATATCCAGTAGTGGGGTGCAACCTGTAGTAGTGGGTTGTAACCTACACTGATCAACCAATAAACTAAAGATTTACTCATAATTAACTCATGCATGTTAGATCAGAGAAAGACCTAGTTGAGATTGGAGTTTAGGGACAATGTACTATCACTTGTATAATCATCTAAATTGTACAAGTGGTGCATGCAATTAGAGGAAGGCCTATGAGGACTGCACAATTCATATTTGTGGAATTTCCCAATTAAATATGGGCTAATTCATAAGGAAATTGTGCAAGGAAATAGGATCTTGGTAGGCAGAAGAATTGGCTAAGTATTGGCTTGAGCTTGTCTTGGAAGCAAGGAGATAGATAGAGATAGTGCAAATGTTGCTTGGGCTTGATAAAAGCATTGTAATCTTCTCATATTTTCTGATTAATGCAATACACAGATAGAAGGGGTTTTTTGTTGTGGCATTCCCTAAAAAATTATTGTGTTGTGTGTGATTCAATTCTTTCTCTTTTATGTTTCGTGATTTCATTAATCGTTTATTGTTTCTGCTCATGAGTAGAGTAGATTCAAGTCAACTGTTTTAGCATATTACAATTTGCAGTTTGAATCTACAAGGAATTTCTACATGGTATTAGAGCTGAAATCACTATAGAAGAGGAGAATATGAGTTTTTTTTTTTGTAGGAGAAATCGAATTTGCAATATCATACTTCAAATCTAGCAGGATTTCATTTTACGGATTGATACTTGAATATGCCATTGAGGGTAGATCGAACTATATTGCTTGGAAGGACAGGATGGAGGCAGTGTTAGAAGACAAGGAGCTTAAGGAATTCATAGATAAAGATATTCCTAAGCTAGTTGAAACTAAAGATCTGGAAAAGTGGAGAAAATGTGTGGCAAAGGCGAGAAGGATTATCCTAGAAGGAGTTTGAGATCATAATGTCTCGAACATCCATGGTATGGAAAATCCATTTGCAATGTGGAAAGCCTTAACCGACCTATTTCAAAATAACAGTGACTACAAGAAGATGGCACTGAAGGACGAGCTCAGAAAGATCAAGATGGATAATGGCAACTCAATATTGAAGTACTTGACCAAGTTCACCCAATGTCGGGATGAGCTTGGAAGTGTTGGTGTTATAGTTGTTGAATATGATATGGTGAGCCTAACACTTTTAGGCCTTCCCAAGAGTTGGCATAGCTACTAGGACTCAGTTAATGGGAGGGAGAAGCTACCAGAGTGGAAGCGATTATGGTACGACTTGGTACAAGAAGAGATTTGGTGGAAAACCAGAGATGGATCCTCATCGAAGCATGATGATGAGGAGAATTATGCCTTAGCTAGAAATGTGAAGAAAGAGAAGGGGAATTCATCCCATTGCAAATCAGATTCTAGTCAGGGTGACAAGAAGAAGGATATGTCGAATATTAAATGTTTTCACTATCACGAGTTGAGACCCTATGCCACAAAGTGTCCACACAAGAAGTCCAATAAGAAGCCCTCAGGAGGAGTGACAGGTGAAGCTCTTGCTTCATAATTCGAACTAGATTTCACCGTCATCACTTGCATGGTGACATCGGTGATGGGTAGTGTGTGGTACCTAGATAGTGGAACCTCATTCCATATGACTGACAACAAAGATTTCTTCAATGACTATGATGAAAGCTATAGTGCAACCGACATCAGTATTGTTACCTTTCAGAGGGATTCTATTTCTCCTCTCACATTAAAAGATTTTATGTATGTTCCGAGTTTGAAGAAGAATTTGGTTTCAGTAGCCATGTTGGAGGACCATGGATATGATGCGATATTTAGAAAGGTTCAGGCTTTCCTTCATCACATAGCCTCAGGACAAGTAAAGCAGATAGGGGTTTGGGTTAATAACCTCTACAAATTGGATGTAGAATACAATGCTTCTTTAAGCACTAAAGAAGAGAAGGTGTAGAGATGAGACATCGATGATTTGTGGCATAGAAGATTAGGTCACTTGCACCACAGAGCTTTGAAGATCATGCAAAAAGTTTATATAGGACATCCCAAAGGCACACTAGAGCAGAGAGACACATGCAAAGGGTGTACATTGGGGAAGTGCATCAAAGTTTCCTTTCATGATAAAGACAATCGAGCTCAAGCGATCCTTGATAGAGTTCACTCAAATGTGTGTAGATCGTTCTCGACAACATGCATGGCCAAGCACAAGTATTATGTAATATTTGTTGATGATTTTTCTCATAAGTGTTGGATTTTATTCATACAGAAGAAAGACTAGATGTTCGCTAAATTTTGTAAATTTAAAGCACTTGTCGAGAAAGCCACTGGAAAGAAAGTTAAGGCTCTCAGAAGCGATTAACAATGGAGAATATGTGTCAAATGAATTGAAGAACTTATGTGCATCAGAAGGAATTCGATGGGAGTTCGTAACACCTCGTAACCCGCAACATAATGGAGTGGCTGAAAGGAAGAAAAAAAGTATTGTGGGATCTGCACGGGCGATGTTACATGATCAAGGCCTATTGTTGCACTTGTGGGCTGAAGCATGCAACATTAATTTTTATTTGCAAAACATAATCCCTCATCGAATTATCGGGATGAGTACACCACAAGAAGCTTTTTTAGGTAAGAAACCAGATGTGACACACTACAAGATCTTTGGTTCATCAGTCTACTATCATGTTACCAGGGATGCATACAAAAATATAGAGACAACAATTGAGTTGGACATATTTGTGGGGTACATTGATACACCTCACAACTATCTGGTGTACCTACCATCCAATAGGATGACAATGATCATAGAGATGTGAAGTTCGATGAAGATAAGGAGATGATATGTTCCCTTGAGAGGGAGCTTCAGTTACATGCATATGAGGAGCTTTTAGCTTCAAAGGAGGAACCTCAGGATGATGTGGAGTAGCCACATGCAGAGGAGCATAGAGTGGAAGCACCCACTCATGCAGATACTTCTAGGGATGGAAGGAAGCACACCAGAGAGGTTGATATATTGATGCATGATTCTATAGAGAACGTGGGAGCACCCACATCACAACGTAGGTCGAGAATGTCACCAGATCATTACACTGGCTACATGCCTCTAATTAGCGAGAGTGTAGAAGTTAAGCCATCCTCATTCGAGGAAGCAGTGCAGAAACCAATATGGGTTGATGCCATGGTTGAGGAGTATGACTCCATTATCAAAAACAATGTTTGGGAAGTGGTCCCAAGACCAATAGACAAGTCAATGGTGAGTTCCAGATGGCTTTACAAGGTAAAGAAAGTAGCAGATGGGAGTGTGGAGAAACATACGACCAAATTTGTGGCCAGAGGGTTCTCTCAGGTGGAGGGAATTGGTTACGATGAGGCCATTTCTCCAGTAGAAAGGTACTCTTGAATCAGATCTATTCTAGCACTGTCAGTGCAAATGGGATGGAAGATACATCAGATGGATGTGAAGACAACATTCCTCAATGGTATGATTGAGGAAGAGGTGTATATTGAGTAGCCAGAAGGATTTGAAACCTTCAATAGAGAGTCCCATGTGTGCAGACTCAAGTGAGCATTGTATGGACTAAAACAAGCACCCTGTGCTTGGTACACCAAGATTGGTAGCTATTTCACTAGGTTGGACTTCACCAAAAGTGAAGCAGATGCGAACCTTTACCATATTGTGGTTGAAGGTAAATTGTTGATTATAGTATTATATGCCGATTATTTGATTCTAACAGGTGATGAGAAGCTGATGAAATCTTGCAAATAGGACCTTGTAAGAGAATTCAAGATGAAGGACCCGAGGCTCATGCATTACTTTCTTGGTATGTAAGTGTGGCAAGGAGATGAGGAACTGTTTGTCTCTCGGGGAAAGTATGCCAACGATATACTGAAGAAGTTCCACATGGAGAGAAACAAACCCATGGAGACTCCTCTAGCAGGTAATTGGAGGAAGGAATATGCTACTTCAAGTGAATTAGTGGAGGCTACTATTAATAAACAACTTGTGGGTTCACTTATGTATTTGGTGAACACACTATTAGAGATGTGTTTTGGATTTAACCATCTTAGTCAAGCCATGGTTAAGCCAACCAAAATCTATTGGAAGGCAACTAAACATGTGTTGAGATACCTCAGAGGCACCACTCAGTGTGGTATTTGGTATAGACGGATAGAGGGAGTGGAGCTTAGAGGCTTCACAGATGCATATTGGGCAGGAAATCTATTCAACAGGAAGAGCACATCGAGGAGAATCTTTAGTATTAGTTCAACAACAGTTTCTTGGTAGAACAAGAAGCAGAGATTAGTTGCACTCATTTTGACAGAAGTAGAGTACATGGTTTCAACTTGTGAGGCTATTTGGATGAGGAAGATCCTTTTTGGGTTATTTGGTTAGCAAATCGATCCTACAATGATTTACTGTGACAATTAGAGTTGTATCAAAATCTATGAGAATTTAGTTTTTCATGATCGGTCAAAGAATATCGACATCTAGTATCACCATCTGCGAGATTGTGTGCAAAGGAGAATCATGTTGCTAGAGTACATTCCTACAGAGGAACAAGATGCATATATTTTGAGAATGGCATTGTCAAGATGCAAATTCAAGTTTTACAGAGGCATGATTGGGGTAGTAGATAATCCCTTTCTTGTTGAGACGGAGTGTTGAAAATGAAGCAAGAAAATGCTAATTTAATTTTTTCCTTGAATTAAATTAGGAATTAAATTGTAATTCCACATCTCATGATAATTTGTAATAGTTAACTAAGTTAATTTGACCTAGTAACTAGAGTTAGGTAGATTGTATCCTACTTTTCAGGAGCCCTAGTTGAGTTTATTTTGAGTTGTAATTATTCAATCCAATTTAATCGAGTTAAATTCAGTTAAACTAGTTCCAACTGATGTAGGAATTAGTGGGAGATCCAGTAGTGGGTGTAACCAACACTAATCAACCATTAAACTGATTATTCACTCATAATTAACTCATGCATGTCAGATAAGAGAAATACCCAATTGAGATTGGAGTTCAGGGACAATGTACTATCAGTTGTATAATCATCTGAATTGTGCAAGTGGTGCATGCAATTAGAGGAAGGCATATGAGGATTGTGCAATTCATATTTGTGGATTTTTCCTAATTAAATATGGGCTAATTCCCAAGGAAACTGCGCAAGGAAATAAGAGCTTGGCAGGCAACATAATTGGCTTGAGCTTGTCTGGGAAGCAGGGAGATAGTGCAGAGGTTGCTCCGGCTTGAGCAAATCATTGTAATATTCTCATATTTTTTATTAATACAATATACATATAGAAAGGGTTTTTATCTGTGGCTTTCCTCAGAAAATTATTGTTTTATGTGTGATTGAATTATTTCTCTTTTATTCTTCGTGATTTCATCGATCATTTATTGTTTCCACTGATGAGTAGAGTAGATTCAAGTCATTTGTTTTAGTGTATTACAATATACAGTTTGAATCTACAAGGAATTTCTACACCTTAAGCTCATTAACGAAGGAATTTCAGGCCTTAATGAAAGAGTCAGTAAGGCCAACAAGGGACCTAAGCTTTTGTGCTAAGAACTTCGCAAGAAAATAAGTGAGCCCACCTATTATATTAAAAATGTTCCTAAGGGGGGCTCCCTCTTTGTGTATTTTGGGAAGCCCATAGATTCTAGGGGTAATGGGGTTGCTAATGATAAGATTATTTTTAATAGGATTGGGGATTCTACTAGAATTAATAACAAGCGTGGCCTCATTCGATATTTTCTTAATAGGGTTCTTATTTAACTTTCTATAGCTCCCACTATTAAGAAGGTGATCGATCATTTTGTTCTAGGAATCAACTCTATCTAGGATACCCCACCTTTATTAGCTTGGAGAACAACAACCTCAGGTTCATTGTTCAACGCTCTCAGAGCTTGAAATTCTTGCTTCGTGATGTTGCTTTTGGGAGGTTTTTCTTTTCTAAGGACCATAGTGCAATCTTACCTAATGGATTCCTTAAGGCTATCTGACAAGTTCTTGATCCAAAATTTGATATTACACATAATAACTTCAATTAGGATTCTTCTTGGAGCTAGAGAAATGTTCAAACCTTTTCCTAAGAGATGAAAATTCAGAGGGTTGAAATTCTTTCTTGAAATATTAATAACTTTCTTGTTTCAAGTGGGAGAAAAACATTAGAATCTAGAGGAGGAAATAAATTTGAGGAAGGATTATTATAAAGGGAGGATGGAATTGGGATGGAAGAAACCTAATAGGAGGATGAAAAATGAAAAGAAGAAATGTAATTGGAGAGAGGTATTGAATCAGATATGGAAAAAGAATAGAAGAATGCATATCTCAAAGAACTCGAGGAAATCGACCAGAGAATGCTGAGTTGAGGAGACTGCTTCAAGAAGCAGAGATTGCAACTTCAGCTACAAGCCACAAAAGAGGCAACCCAAAAAGGATGCGGTTTGGTTGAAAGTTGTTTGACGATTGCAAACACCACATTTTACATTAATATTTGGTATGGTTCAATATATGTTTTTTGGGCATGGTTAATAACCAACACACCATATAAAACATATGGTTATAGCCTTATTTAAAACACATCAAAAAAGGGAGCCCTGCAAGTTTGACTTTGGGACCTCTCCCCCAATCAAGCTTTAATATAACCTTCACCAACCAAGTCCGCTAATGGATTTGTGTTGCTAACTTTGCCCATGAAATTTATGTAAAAAAAAAATTACTCATTTGTTGAGGGGAGTGATCAGTGGGGTTTTACATGGGTATGGTTTTCGAGGCATCTTCCATTAGTTGCAAAAAGTACAGTCTACATGGCACAAATCTCGAGGAAGTGGAGCCCAGAGGTGATGGTGACAAAAATTACGACGTTTATAGTCATTCTTTGTGATTTTTCGAGACAAGTCCAATGTTGTAGAAATAATTTGGACCTAAGCAGTGGATCCAAGGGCTCATGTTTAAAAGCCCACATCTGTCATTAATGCTTGGCACAAATTTTGAGATAGTGATGCATTTTTCAAAAACTGGTCGTGTTTACAAACAAAAGTTGCAGAATCATGAGACAAACCTTTTGGAGTTGTGTTTGTTATGTTTTGAGAAGTAGCTTTGAGGGCTTATGGTTAAATTCCACATGTGTAATTAATGTGTGGCAGGAATTTCGAGACATAGATGGACTTTTCAAAAGTTGTTCATGTTTACAGTCAAAAGTTGCAGAATGATGAGACGAGCCTATTTTTGTCGTGTTTGTTGTGTTTTGAACAAAAAATATGAAGGCTCGTTGTTAAAAGCCCAAATGTGTCATAAATGCTTGCCATGGGTTTTGAAATAGAGATGCACTTTTAAGAAGCTAATCATGTTTACAGTCAAAAGTTGCAGAATGACATGACAAACTTGTTGGCGTTGTGTTTGTTGAGTTTTGAGTATTTTATTGAAAATTGTGGATCATAGACTAATGTAAGTCTCATTTATTGTTGATTTTTCCTTTTTGAGATTTGTAAAAGTGAGAATATGTACTTTCAGATTCTATATGATCTTTGTATGCTGCAGAAATGTAGTGAAATATGAATTATTGTAGGGAGTTCTTTATTTGAGCCTATACATGCAAACCGAGATGGGGCGTTATTAAAAATGCCATTTTCCACTTGAATTTATGTAGTTACAGATTTTTTATGATCTCTGTATGTTGTATCAAGGCAACAAGAATTCAATTATTGTAGGGAATTCTTTACTTGAGCCTGTACATGCAAACTGAGACGGTGCAGTGCTAAAAGGGCCATTTTAACAATTGAAGTGAGCATGTACACACAAGACAAGATGGTGCAGTACTAAAAGGGCCATTTTTCCACTTGAAGTGAGATTCCAATCAAAGGAGAATGTCTCTTTCTAGGAGAGACATTGCTACTGAAGTGAGAGATTTTTCCTTTTGTACTAAAAGAGAAGAGCATCCTTATTGAAGAGAAACTAATGAAGTGGCTACGCAGTTGAATGGAGCATGAAGATGTAGTCCACAATGGGTGAACTTCGTTACTAACTCGATGTTCTCTTATCTTATGTGATTGATCTTTTGTTTCATGTTTTCTTATGCATGTTATTCCCACATTATGATCATTAAATAAGTAATTAATTTGGAGACTATTAGCACAACTACAAGTTTAATATTCAGTTGGATTCAAGCTTGTTACTGAAATCAAGTCAAAAGATCACTATTAAAAATCGAAGTCCTCTTCAAAGGGCTTTTGTCCAAATCACGCTTGGGATCAATTTCCTCTTAGATATGGATCAAGTTTGGTATCAGGCCATATCTGACAGGGATTGCAAGTATTGAATCAGATATGGGAAAAAAATCGAAGAATGCATGGCTCAAATAAATTGAGGAAATCAACCAGAGAATTCATGCATAGAATGTTGAGTCAAGGAGACTAATTCAAGAAACAAAAGAGGACAAGCAGAGATTGCAGCTTCAGTTACAAGCCACATAATATGCCTTGGTAAAGTTGCAGTGTAATGAAGTCTTAGTGGACCCATCCTCACTCGATCCATAATCAACAACTGAGGTAAACAATGTCAATGATTCTTTAGTTTCATGTTCCCATTATGATGATAATTTTGGAGCATTTGAAAAGCACACTATAGGCTTTAGCTTGAAGCTAGTGCAGAAAATGGGATATGAAGGAAAATATCTTGGAATTAATGCACAAGGCATTTTGAATCCCATCCAAGTGGTAGAAATAGCTCGATATGTAGGACTAGTCTATGCTAAAAAGGAAGATGGATAATTCTCTAAAACCACATATGAAAGAAACTCCAAAGCCACATAAGCAAGAGAACCTTCAAGTAATGAGACTGAATAAGTGCAGGCTGAGAGCACATCACACCATTCCAACAACTGCAACTGCAAGTCATCTTTGAATGGAGGTGAGCATTTTAAAGGATGAGCTAAGTAAAGGTCTCCTCATCAGATCTTCACCAAAGACAACCATTCAAGGTATAACTATTCTAATGTTCCTTTTTATTATAATAAAATTGGAAATGTAAGAAAAAGTTTGTGGCATGGAAAATCATGTACATTTTCTAGTTTGAATAATCATGTTTGCCAAGTGTTGGAAAAGAATGGCGTTGTATAGGAAATTTGTGTTGACTAGGAAGGAGGCACGACGAAAGACCTCTCTCCACATTAGGAGAAAAATAGGGCAATAAATCTTGGATGAAGAAAAACCATTGCAACCATTGTAACAAGGGTGGACATCGGAAAGCCACATGTTGGGAAATCCATGTATAGTTGCGTCCAAAGAAGGGCAAGACATTTTGGATGAAGAAAAACCATTACAACCATCACAAAAAGGGTGGACATCATAAAGCCACATGTTGTGAACTCCATCCACATTTGCGTCAAAAGAAGGACGAGGAGTTTGGGAAAACACCTGTGAAGGAACTAGCCAATAAAGCAGCTCATTAAGTAAGCCAGATACATGAAGAAGGCCAGTTATAGAGACAACTCAAGAGGGAAAGCCTCTTTGACTTGATGAATGAAATGTTGGGCCTACTTGAGTTAGTTGAGAATGACCATCATCGTAAATCCCTTGTTGCTTTGAAGACCCCATAGATGGGAAAAACTCGTAAAAGTGATGAAATGTATAACATCACTTATGAATGTATAATAGTTATATTTTAGGCCTTTTCTAGGTAGAAAATGGTGTGGGTTCTATTGTAAATCATAGAGACATGTTTGATATCATGATACAAACATTTGGGGTTCAAAAGTCCTTAAGTTGAGAGGAATGCTCTAGGAAACCTCAAAAATCAAAGAGCTAAAAAAATGATGGAAGTTGCACCATGTCGAAGAGCTCGACCAAAGATTTCCAATGGCATAAACAAGACCTCAAACATAGTAGATATCACAAACCTATCATAGTTTGAATATTTTGACCAAACATAAAAAAATCAAATTCAAGGGGACACGTGGCATGTTTGCACAACAACATGTGGCACGTTGTATGGTGGTGATGTGGTAGATGTAGGATGATGTGGCAACATCAACATACAACATGTGGCATCCGAAGTGATAGGGCTAGAATATGACATGTGGTAAGTGCTGACTAAATCGACATCTAGTGGAAGTGACAAAGGCGAAAAGTGACACAACGAGTTTTCACCATGTGCTTCAATCAGGTGGTGCCACGTGGCACCTTTCTGGAAACTTAAAAAGGACGCAGTCCACTTGAAAGTCATTCGATAGGTGGATAGGCCACATATTAGATTAATAGTTAGTATGATTCGATATATGTTTGTTGGGCATGATTAATATCCAATGCGCCATATACAACATATGTTTGTAACAATATTTAAAACACACCAAAAGCAGGAGGCATGTGGGTTAGACCCTAGGACCTCTACCCCAAGCAAAGCTTTAATATAACCTGTGCCAACCAAGTTCACCAACAAATTTGCATTGGTAATTTTGTCCACAAAATTGATTTAAACCAAATTTTATTCGTCCAATGTAGGGGGAGATCATCGAGCCTGTACATGGGCACAATTTTTGAGTTTGTCTGCATTAATTACAAAAAGTATAGTTTGCATGGTACAAATATCAAGGTAGTGGAGCCCATAGGTGATGGTAACAAAAACCTATGATGTTTATAGTCATTCTTCATGATTTTCAGAGACAAGTCTAATGGAATAGACAAAATTCAGATATAAGCAACAAATATGAGGGCTCATGTTTAAAATCCCACATGTGTCATTAATGTACCTTTCAGAAGCTTTTCATGTTTAGAGTCAAAAGTTGTAGGATGATGTGATAAACTTGTTAGTGTTGTGTTTGTTGAGTTTTGAGTACCCAATTGAGCATTTTGGCTTGAAATCCATTGTAAGTCTCTTTTATTGTTGATTTTCCCTTTTCAAGATTTGTAAAAGGGGTATATGTACTTGCATATGCTATATGATCTATTTATTTTGTAGAAAGGTAACGAGATCTAAATTATTGTAGGGAGTTCTTTGTTTGAACCTGTACATGCAAATTAAGATGAGGAAGTACTGGAAAGGACAATTTTCCACTTGAAGTTATTTACTTACAAATTCTGTATGATCTTTGTAAGTTGCAACAAGATAACCAGATTTGAAGTATTGCACATAATTATTTGTTTGAGCATGTACACAAAAACTAAGATGGTGTGGCACTGAAAAGGTCATTTTGACACTTGACGTGAGCTTGTGCACAAAAATCAAGGTGGTGCAGTATTGAAAGGGAAAAAATTCCACTTGAAGTGAGAGTTTTGTCCTTTTGTACTGACAAAGACGAGCATCATTTTTAAAGAGCGACTAATAAAGTGGCTACGTAGATTAGCGAAGCTCGAAGATGTAGCCCAACCTGGGTGAACTCCGTTACCAACTCAGTGATCTCTTATGTTATGTGATTTATCTTTTGTGTCATGTTTACTTATGCATGTTATTTCTGCATTATGATCTTTAAATGCATTAAGTAATGAATTTGGATACTATCAACACATTCTCAAGTTTAATATTCAATTGGATTCTCATCATTTCCTAGCTCAAAATCTTTGTGTTCTCAACACCTTAGCGACTAGAGCTTTAAGAGTTTCTGATGAGAACCATCTCAAGGAAGAGAAAGCACATCTCCTAAGTGTTTTCTTTAATAATGGGTATAATAGACACCAATGTACTAAGGCTTTCCTCAGAGCTGAAAAAGGTCCTAGTGATAATAAAGATACTAATGATCGATTTTTTGGTGTTCATATTCCTTTTATCTAAGGGACCACTGACAAGATTGCAAGGATCCTAAGGAAGCATAAAGTGGCTTTAACCTTTCGGCCTTTAAATACCATTCAGAGCTCCCTTAGATCTGTAAAAGACCCAGTGGACCCTTGATCCAGGTGGATGTTGGTGGCCACCCACCTATCCCATTTGGACCCCCACAACTACCTCTTTCAGTTTTTCAGTTTCCATAATTGTAGCACAATTTACTATTTTTAGCAGTTTTTTCGGGTCCTGAACTTCCGGAGCTGTTTTGAGGCCTTAAACGACGTTTTTTGGGAAATATTGGGGCAACATGGGTCCATGGACCGATGTTGCCCTTCCCAAAGTGGTAGTTCTCGGATATATCTTTCTAACGAGCTATCAAACGCGTCAAACGGAGATCGTATGCCAAAGTTATGACCTCGGGAAATTGATGTACCAATTTACCCAAAACGAGGCCCACAATTTGGCATTTCATCTTCTAGGGTTAGGTTTTGGAATGTTAAGGGTTTTCCATTGTT
>APFE030002511.1:0-64873 GCA_000404065.3 Pinus taeda
ATCTTTGTTTTTAATATTTTATTAGTGTTTTTCCCTATGTTGGAGTTGAGGGATCTTGTATTTTATTTTGCTCTTTTTCCTTTCTTTTTTGTTTCACAGTGATCTTTGCTTTCTCATTTCCCTTGTTTTGCTTATAAATTTTTATTTTGGTTTTAGTGGTCAAATTTATTTGTGTTTTATTAGGTTTATGTTTAATGTGGAGTTGATTTTATAAAAACAATGTTTATTATAATTAAAAACAAAAATAAATATATGTGGTTGGTATGAAGGAGTTGTGGTGTAAATATTTTTCTCTCTCAATCATGAATAAAACATTTGAAATCCATGTAAAACTAGCCCAAGATCCATTTTAACTCTGGATCTATCAAGCCATAAGAGGGATCAAATCTCTCGACGTGCAAACCTTTTTTTTGAGTGAAAAACTCGAGGAAAGGTTTGCGCTCGAGAGATTTGATCCCTCTTAGCGCTTGATAGATCCGAAGTTAAGATGGATCTAGGTTGGTTTTCCACCAAGGAAAAGCTATCGAAGATATGATTAATTTTATCAATAATAGGTAAATACATCTAATATTAATATAATCATTTTAAATATGCTAAATATGTCTGAGATTAATCTGGTCATTTTAATTTTAAATTTGCTTAGTTACCTCAGTTTGTTGAGATGATAAATATTGTTAATAACTTAAAGTGACAATGTAATAGTGTTTAATGATAGAAAATGTGAATACTAAGAATTTAGCCAATTACAAATAATTTTCATTGTGATCAATTTTAAACTATTTTTTTTTACTATTCTTATTGTCACCCTTGTTAGTTTTGTCATATTTTCATATCGATTATTTGAAAAGAACAGTTGAAATCGTAAACCATTTAAATCTTTAGCTTGAGTTGTTGTAGTAAACATCATATCTTGTCTCTCTTGCTCTCTAATATTAATAATTTGAATTACTATAACACAGAAATCAATGTACATTATCAATCATTTTTTGTGCTTACTCTGAAATCAATGCACATTGTTAATCTAATCACTTTAAAATTAATGTACCATCATACATCTAATTACATCAAATCAGAAATCAACATCTACACTGAAATCAATGCATCTAATGCAAGCAATCAAATAAGCTTAGAAATAACTTATACACTGAAATCAATGCATCTGATGTAAACAATCAAATAGGATTAGAAATCAACATATACACTCAAATCAATGCATCTAGTGCAAGTGAGAAAATAGGATTAGTTTAACACCTACACTAAAATCAATGCATTTAGTGCAAGAAATCAAATAGGATGAGAAATGACCATCTACACTGGAATCAATGCATTTAGTGTAAGAAATCAAATAGGATTAGAAATAATTTACATGGAAACCAATGCATCTAATACAAGCAATCAAATAAGATTAGAAATTGTCATCTACACTGAAATCAATGAATCTAATGTAAGAAATCCAATAGCATTAGAAATCACCATCTACACTGAAATCTATGCATTTAGAGGAAGCAATCAAATAGGATTAGAAATCATCTACATTGAAATCAATGCATCTGGTGCAAACAATAAAATATCATTAGAAATAAGTATCTACACTAAAATCAATGCATCTAGTGCAAGAAATCAAATAGGATTAGAAATCGCCATCTACACTCAAATTGCCCAAGTGATAATTTGTTTACGAGAGCAAAGCCATTGATACCATACAAACTGATTTGGTTCCAAATATAAAGTTTCAATACATACCTTTTGTGTGTTTTGCACATTATTGAGATCGAAAATTGCCCATCTTGTAATATCCTGTTTGCGGGATCCTCCCATCAAACTTCCTCATTATCGTTTTGGGAATTATGGGTGGGTCTTCGATCCAACATTAGTAGTCTTATGGAATCATGATTATACATTTCTTTTGTTCTCATCTATGGAGTTTCCTTTACTTACTCCTTTTCACCTAGTGGCCTTTCTTGAGAACTTATTTCATATTTATCTTCATTCTTCCATCCTTAATTCATCTCATTACCATCCATCTCTCGCGTCCTCATCCATTTCATCTTAGCTTCCATGCCATCCATTTAGCTTCTATCGCCTTTTCTTTAAATAATCCATCTTAACTTCTACACCTTTCTTTGAAGCCATCCATCTTAGCGTCTACAATTCTTTCAGTTTTAGATTCGTGTTACTTTTGTGCAAGTACCACTTGTTGCACTTTGTCTCTGTAATTTTGATTATAATCATGTTGCATTTCTTCCTTTTCTTCTGAGTTCATGGCTAGAGCTTCACGTCGCCTTACTTAGGTGTTTGCATTTTCTTTTCCTCGGGGCATCAATTACCGATAATAATTCTTTACTATGCCCTTTGAATTCCTTCAAACTAATTTTTCAAACCAAGCTTATGCAAAATTTAAAAAAAACTACACATTTTTTTTACTTTGTAGGAGCTTGATATTGAATCTAATGTATCTCTGTAATTGTGAATCATCCAGTTCTGAAATTGTGATCTGTAGTAGTCCTCTGCGTCCTCTTTCCAATGCCACCAGCCTGATCCAAATTGGATTCTCCAAGAAAGAGTTATGCACAATCTCCCAAGATGACATGATTATAGACCTTTTCAGAAGAGCGAACTTGTATGAAGTGCCACATGTCACTACTTCAACCTTTCACACTGAAAAATATATACAAGAAACTACAGTTTGTCCTCTTTCTGTACCTTCTTACAAAATTTCATGACGATTTTCCCCATGTCACCTATTTGGAATGTAATTCAGGAGTCTGCAAAAAGACCAACTTCCTCAGATCATATCTCCACAAATATAGCATGAAAAGCTCTGAAATTTGGACCCAAGGTTTAGTGCGATTTCGTCTCAAATGGGTTTTTTTTTTTTTCTTCTGAAACGTTGCAGAAAAAAAAAATAAAAAAAAATAAATAAAAAAAAATAAATAAATAAATAAATTATAGCAAAAATGCCACGATGACTTATTTGGAGCAGCGAAACCCTAGAATCCAAAGCTCTGATACCAAATGTTATGAAACCAGCTCACAACAAAGATAGAAAAGAGAGATCAATGCCTTAGAATTCAGCCTCTTCGAGGGGGCAACCTCATTTACATTACACAAATGAACAATTCTTGGATGATTGAAATGACAAAACCTCCTTTCAAAGAGTCACAATATAACCCAGCCGACCTAACAATAATAATATAAAGCCACAAAAATAACAGTAGAGGGATTTTATGGGGCATAGTAATAAAAATATGGCGACAAAAGGGGCACAACAATATTAATAAGGGATACAACTACAATAGTAATGGGTTAATCACTAGTATTATAGGGACCTAACAATCTCTATCTCCCTTTGTCTCTCTATATCACCCCCAAAACATACACTCTCTTTCTCTAATCTATCTATATATCCCTCCCTCCTCCTCTCCTTCTCTCTCTCTCTCTCCCTTCGATGCCTCTCCCCTGCTTCTCTTTGTTTCCTCTTGTTGTCCTCTCTCCCTCTCTCTCCATTTTCCTTATCACTCCCTCTCTCCACTCTCTGACATCTTTTCTCTTCCTTCCTCTCTCTCCCACCTCTCTCTATCTCTCTCTCTCCACCCTCCCACTTTATTACTATATCCCTCCCTCTCTCCTTCTCTATCCTCTTCCCCCCCCACCCTCTCTCCTTATTTGTCTCTTTATCTCACCCAAAAAATACACACTCTCTCTCCATCTCTCCCTTGTCACTCCCTCTCTCTCTCCACTTCTCACTCTCTATGCATTTCTTCTTCCCTCCTTCTATCCCCCTACAACTCCATCTCTCTATCCATCCCTTTCCCATCCTCTCTCGGTCCCTCTCTCTTCCTCTCTATCAAGTCCTCTCTCTCATCCTTCCTCTCTCTCCCTTTCTATCCGACATCCCTCTCTCTTCCCCCACCACTCTCCTCCTCTCTCTCATCCATCCTACCTCCCTCTCTCTACCCCCATCTCTCTCACTCTCTCTCTCAACTATGTTACTATATCCATCCTCCCCCCCTTTCTCTCCATATTCTCCTTCTTTGTCTCCTTTATCTCACCCCTAAACATACAAACTCTCTCTCCATCTCTCTCTTGTCACTCCCTCTCTCTCTCCAATTCTTACTCTCTATGTCTTTCTTCTTCCCTTCCTCTCTCCCCCTCCAACTCCATATCTATATCCCTCCCTCTCTCATCCTATCCCTCAAGTCCCCCCTCTCATCCTTCCTTTATCTCCTACCTCCCTCTTTCTTACCCCATCTCTCTCTCTCTCTCTGCCCTCCAATCCTCTCACTATCTCCCTCCCTCTCTCCTTCTCTCTCTCCCTCTCCATCTTTGTGTCTCCCTCTCCTTCTCTTACCCTTCTACCTCTCTCACTCTTCTTCCTCTCTCTCTCTCTTCATTCCTCTTCTTCCCCCCTCCTTTAGTTTATCTACATCTCTCCCTTGTCACTCCCCCTATCTCTCCACCTCTATCACTCTATGTCTTTGTCTTTGCTCTTCCCTTCCATATATATTTAGAGTTAATATGTGTCATGATGTATTAATATATATTATAATATAACAAATTTAATATTGTATTAATCCAAGTTATTAAATTTAATAATATTAATCTTTTAATATTAATATTAGGGTTAATAATTTTTTTGCATGGTATTAATAATAATTTGGCCCAAGGCTTGGTATATAATTACATGTTGATTTCTAATTCTATTTGATATATTTTTATTTATTTACCATACCTCTTTATACCTATTTTATAAATATGGTATTTGGCCCATAGGCTTCACCTAAATGAAAACTCTTTTTTGAGTTTCCTTAAATATGAAGAGGTTTATGGAGTAAATATAAAAAGAAGTTTATTTATTTACAATACCTCTAGTTTATTTATATTTTTATTTATTTACCATACCTCTAGTTTATTTATATTTTATTTATTGACCATAAATTTATATTGTGTTTAAACAGTATTATAATAATAATTAGATTGATTTTTAAATAGGGTCAACATTGGATTAAAAATGTTAAATGTTTAGGCTTAGGTTTACATTTACGTTTAAATGTTAAATGTTAAATGTTTAAGTTTAAGTTTACGTTTTCATGTTTTTGTGAGAACTATTCCCATACTAGGTTGTAGAGCACAATAACAATATTTTATATTGACTTTAGAGATATAAATAATTAAAATTAAAAAACCTTAGAGTGTTCTTAGATGACCATAATTTTGTTGACATAATAAGACAAGAAGGTTGGTAGTGTGGCAAATATTTTGAAAATTAGAATGGGTGTAAGAGTAGGGTAGTCCAAAAGAAAGTTTTTTTCATTTGCAACCCTCTTAGTATCGCAAAGGTAATAGACTCTTTCATCCCAAGTTGTTTGGGGAGTTTACCAATGTCTGGTTTCACTTTGAAACTATGTTGGGTTGCAGAGCGAAATAACAATATTTTATATTAACTTTAGAGATATAAAATAATTAAAATTAAAAAACCTTAGAGTGTTCCTAGATGACCATAATTTTGTTGACATAATAAGGAAAGAAGGTTGGCAGTGTGACAAATATTTTTAAAATTAGAATGGGTGTAAGAGTAGGGCAGTCCAAAAGAAAGTGTTTTTCATTTTCAACCCTCTTAGTATCACAAAGGTAATAGACTCTTTCATCCCAAGCTGTTTGGGAAATTTACCAATCTCTAGTTTCACTTTGAAACTCATGTTGGGCTGTAGAGCGCAATAACAATATTTTATATTAGCTTTAGAGGTATAAAATAATTAAAATTAAAAAACCTAGAGTGTTCCTAAATTACCATAATTTTGCTGACATAACAAGTCAAGAAGGTTGGTAGTGGCAAATATTTTTAAAATTAGAATGGGTGTAAGAGCAGGGTAGTCCAAAATAAAGTGTTTTTCATTTTCAACCTGCTTAGTATCACAAAGGTAATAGACTCTTTCATCCCAAGGTGTTTGGGGAATTTACGAATGCCTGGTTTCACTTTCAAACTCAAGATAATTAGTTATTATCTTGACAATGTTCATTTTCTTTTTAGCATTAGTTAAGACAAAAAGATAATTGTGGTTATCAAGATTGGGGTTGAGCATTTCCTTATAATACCTTAGCTTATTTTTTCCCTCTAACTAATTATCTTCCCATAATTTATCCTTAAATTTGGAAGTAAATAATATTTTTAATACTATCCTTATTCTCCAAGATTATCTCCTCTACCCTCAATGGTTTAGCCAAGACTGGGCATCTTTATGCCAATCTCCCTTGAGCCAAAGGTGGGGGTTCTAGCTAGAGTTAGAAGCAATTTTAGTTTTTCATGTTGTATAGATTCTTCTTATACACGAGATACCTAATTATAGGCATTGTTTTGTTAGCTTCAATGCAAGTAGGGAGTGTTTCCTTTAATCTTGAGGTTACAAGTTATAAATTGATTTTGGATAAGCTCAATATCCCTCCATGATTCTCTAGATATACAACAACCCCAAACCTCACATCCATTTAAAATAACAAGGGTGATGAGAGCCTTCAAGAACAACTTTTTTTTACTCCATACCCAAAGATTTAAGCTTTCCAGACTCCAATTATCTCTTTTTCAATGCTATAATTCTATTTGAGCTAATGATTAATGTTAACTCTTAGATATTTGTATGAGGAAACTTTCTCCAAGTAGTTATTATTATAAATGAAATTATCATAGTTGATCATTTTGGATTTAATTATCATGAACTTAGTCTTGTTGGTATTAACAGTCATACCCATCTTAGAGTAATAATGTTGGAGGATTCTATGTTGCTTGTCAATATTGTCATGGATCTTGGCTAGAAGAATGATATCATCACTATGAAAGAGAAGAGTAATGACCATACCAATGAGCCTAGGGCCATCATATCCTGTAGCTTCTAAACACTCTTCTAGCTTATCAATGTAAATGTCAGAAAGGTAGGGGGTATGGGACAACAGTTAAATAAACATAATTTATTGTCATGTATATAAAAAAATGTTAACTATAATAAAATATTTCATTGTACAAAGTAAAAAGAATTGAAAGTTAAAAAAATCAATTATTTCCTAATAAAACTAACAAGAGCAAGATGAGTAACTAATATAATTCTTAACATAAAATTAATATTGTGACATTTAAAAAATATAACTAATAATACAAAATTTTAGATTTTATATATATTCTTATCTATATTATCTATATATATATATATATATATATATAATATATATATATATATATATATATATATAGTACCGAGAGGCACATTCAACCCACTATGAGGCCCGATGTGTATTTTAATCTTTTTCCATGCTCAACTGGAGTTGACACATGTATTTTATAATATAATACTTACATTAACAAAATAGAAAATATTAATAATTAAAAGAAATCAATATAAACCATAAATATCAAACTCTCATTCAACTTCTTCCTCTCAGGGTTTCTAGTCGCTCCTCCCCAGATTTCCTCAAATTCAGTTTTAATGGTGCTTCAAAGGGAAATCCAAGTAATGCAGGTTATGGTGATGTCTTTCGAGATTCCCAAGGAAATTTGTGGCATTCATTTTGTTGGGCTCTCCAGGTCTCAATACAAACAGTGCTGCAAAAATTTTGGCACTAGAAACGAGGTTACATTTTACAGTTTCAAATGGTTTCGAGAGACTAATTGTTGAGGGAGATTTGAGGATCATTATAAACATCCTCAGAAACACTTGAACGGTTCCATCACAAAAAATCTCTCCTCCAACTAGTGCTTAAATCTCTCATCTGCAGAATCAAAAATCTTCTTCCAAACATCTCATGTATTATCACAGTTCATGTAAAAATGGATGGAAACAAAGTCATAGATCAACGAGCCAATATGGGGTGCGATAATTCCTTCATCTCTATCTAAGTCTCGAAGGTCTGCTAGAATCAGAGTGGATGAAGGATAGTAAAGAATTTGCCCACAAGGACTAGAAGATTCTGATGGAAAAATAGAATCATCCCATTCCTTCCCCTGATTGGGGTGTCTCGGGATGCAAGTGCTTGAAGGCAACTAAGGAATGTGATCTTTATTGTTCAACCTTTTCAATGTTGTTATGGTGTTTTATGTTTATCTTTTTGCTTTTGGTTGGTAGTGGGATAACTAATGTTTTTGCTTTTGGTTGGTAGCAACATAACTATATGATGATGTATTTTTGTGTAGGCCTTTGTGAACTTTTTGCAATAATGTTTAGCCCTAGTTATCAAGGTCTATATTTGGATCAATAGTGCTATTGGTAGTTTAGTATTTTATTACTATGTCTTTGTGACCAAAAATCTTTTTTTCTACCACTTGTTTGGTTTCTCCAATGGCAAACAACCGCTAGAAAAATTATGGATGTAATTTGTTTCTTTTATTAATCCAAGACTCAATAGTTTACAAAAAAAATATCAACTACAAATAAAATATTTCAATTTCCATCTTAATTTTATATCAATTTTACATAGAAAGATAAAGTAATTGAAAGTGAAAAACAAAAAAAAAAAAATTTAGTATGAGAGAAATATTTAATTTCTTCACTACTAAATATGTAGTTTAAAGGCTTTATGTAAAAATATTGTTATTGGTATTATATGATGTGTACTTCATTCTATATTCAATTGACATGTAATATTTTAAACAAGAATATGTTAATAACAAAAAAAAGTTATAACTAAAATATTTTAATGTTCCTATAAAATTACATAATTTCATTTCAATTTTATATATAGAAAAATAAAGTAATCTATATTAGATATTTTCTTATACTTTCACTTTCCATTGTGAGAGAGATGTGTAATTTATTCCATTATTAATATGCAGTTCATATATAATAATTAAAAAATTACTAATAACTTCAAAAATTTTAATGTCGGCCATAAATCAGATATTTCAATATACATGTTGAGTAAAATATTTTGACATCAAATATATAAAGAAGGAAAAGAGAGAGTGAGAGTGTTCTAATTCCATTAATAGGTACTTAATTCAAGGTTTGAGTGAGATTTGTGATTTTTTCAATGTTTAATATGGAGTTGACATGTAACGAGTGAAAGTAAAAAATTCTTATAGTTAAACCATTTTATTGGTGTTTTACTAAAAGCCAACATAGATCCATCTTATCTCCATATCTACGAAGAGCCTAAAAGAATTCAAGGTATGAGGAGGATCTATAATTCCTTCAATGTTTAATATGGAGTTCAGATGTAACTAGTGAAAATAAAAAATTTACTAGTTTAAAATTCATTTTAATAGTGTTTTTCTAAAACCAACGTAGATCCATCTTAACTCCAAATTTACCAAAAGCCTAGAGGAAACAAATCTCTCAAGGTGGGAACCTTTCTTCAAGTTTTTCACTCAAAAGGAGGTTTTCATCATTAGAGATATGATCCCTCTATGCCATTTTTTCACTCAAAAGGAGGTTTGCATCATTAGAGATATGATCCCTCTCTACCCGTTTTTCACTCAAAAAGAGATTTGCATCATTAGAGATGTGATCCCTCTCTGCCCTTGGTAGATCTAGAGTTAAGATGAATCCATGCTGGTGGTTGAAACATTTCAAGAAGTTTCACTATTCTACATTTTGGCTCCTTTTCACCTATATTTTTAGGTCAATTTTGTATGAAATCCAACCATGAAAGCTTAAGTTATGTAGTCTAAACAATCCAAGTGGACAAGGGTTCAAGGCATAAATCCATTTATACATTCAAAAAGCAATTTAAACAATGAACCACAAATCTATAGGGGCCAAAGGGGACCAAACCTCTTCGGCTACAAATATTTTTCCAAGTTTTGCACTCTAAATAAATATCACACCTTAAAATATTTGATCCTTTAGACTGCTTGCTAAATCCGTGACTAAAATATATTTATATGGATGTCTAAGAAATAACCTATCTTAACCTATCTTATTGGCATCTCCTCCTTCCTTCCAACATGTTATTACCCTTTTGGTCAAATTATTACCTTTTCAACTTATTGTATTGAAGTAAGTTTGATTCCCTAGGTTTCGTCACAGTACCACTTTAACTTTTAGTCTCTATTATAAGTACTCCTCCAAGCATGCCTCTAAGTGGTGTAGGTTAAAATATATCAAGTAAAATAAAATAAATAAAATAAATATAGGTCCATCAACATTAAAAATTGGAATTAACCAAGAAAAATAAGAAAAATATAACAAATACCTTTAGGTGTTGAGTCTACCTTGGTAAGTGAAAACCATCCTAAGAAAAGTGATTGTAGAAAAAAGTAAGACTCACTGAAAAATCTTGCTATGCATTGATACTTTCCAATTTTAAGTAAAACGATCATAAAATCTCCAAGCATGCTAAAAAGATTGGCAACTAGATGATAACACAAGTGAACTCACCTTCCAAATAATTATGTTAAAATTTTATTTTTGTTTCATAGTAATAGTAATAAATGTGTTAAAAAAATATGTTCTACGTTATAGTGTTATCTCTCCAAACGTGGTTATGCGGTATTACTAATCAAATTTCCTTAGTAATAAATCAATATATACACTAAGTAATTGTCACGAGAATGGAGTCTTTTGAGTTACGTGAGTTGGGCATTTTAGCGAAAGATTGTTGGTTCGAATTTTAAAAGCATCCAAGATGGTTCAAGATTTAACTCTTATGGTTGGCATAATTTTAAAGGTAAAAGTACATAAATATTTTTTATTATTGGTTTCTTGGAAAGGTGTGGCAAAACATTAGGCAGGAGTATTAGTAAAGTTTTGAAATATTTTTGTAAAGTAAAATATTAATTATATTTTTAAGTGGAATATCTTTTTCATATTTGGTATTGGATTTTAATGGACATATATTATTGGGAACTGGAGATATATAAGGTAGATGAGAGTGAAGTAAAAACAAATCACTGGGTTTTTGAATCTTATACAAGGATTTGTAAAATTTAAATGAAAATTTCCAGAATATAGTATGTTGACTAGTAAAGTGAATATATTTCTTTGATTTTTTTATATTACTTTCATAAACAAGAACTTGGTGTGTGGGAATAAGTATAGTTAGAAACAAAGAGAAAAGTGGATATGAAGAGGAGGAAGAGAAACCAAGAGACGTCAAAGCTAATAAGAAGAAAACTTGGTCACAAAATTTCCAAGAGGAAGAATGTGCAAGAAGTTGGTATGCATCATGTGAATGGAAGTTGCATCAAGTTATGGTTTAAAGTGAAAGTTATTTAAAGAAAATATTTCTCATTTCTTAAAAAAATAGAAATTGGAATTTTATTTTATTGACAAAAAATGGTGAAGGATAAGTGAAATGACAAAGTACGTAAAAATAAAATGGTTAATAGTGAATTTATTTAAGCCCAGAATTAAATGTGATGGTAAAATACTAAGTATAATGAATATGCAACAATTATTTTAAGGTTTTTCTTATTTAATGTGCATGAATTAAAAATTTACGAAAGATCAAATTATTCACCTTAAGAAAGACTTCATTTAAAGAGTTAAAGAAAGGGACATCTACTATGAGATTATTCACTTCAAATGTAATTGAAGGAAGGCTTCATTTGAATATTGAAGAGTTAAGGAAAAAATGTGAGGTGTGTATGGTCATGGGATGTAAATGAGAATATGTAATGTTTTTGTAATTTGTTGAATAGTATTATGGACTAATAGTCCCATTGTGAATTAGAGAAACATTTTGCATGCTTGTTGTACCTCATTTAAAATTATGTAGTGAGGTGTGTTATAAGTGGGTGTATTTTCGGTTGCTGACACCCTTAATTTTTTGAGCCTCGTTTATTGTAAAATGGCTCGAATTACTAATGTATTAGAGTTATTAAATACTCTAATACTCTCTATTGTCCAAAGAACAATTAAAATCAGCAAGGACTCTCTCTCTAACATTTGAACATGTTTAGAATATGCTCAAAACAAGATTAAGCTTTTGGAGCTTAAGTCACAACTATAGCGAGATGAACTACAAGAGAAGAGTCATGATTCTGAATGGGTTCTTGTTCAGAGCAACTCCCTTTTGTATTCTAAAGTTCAATCTCATCAGTAGTCAAAGATTAATCATATTTCTGAGGTCTTTTCACAAGCAAAATTGCATAAAGACGTAGAGGTTCAACTTGTACTTCACAATATCATCATCCAACCTTGGGAAGAAGTTGTTAACAATAGGAATATAATCGGTCTTGTATATGACAAGGATGTGCCCTTTCATATTTTAGACTATTCCAAACCCAACAATTTTCACAGTATTGGGTTTCTTCAAGATGATTCATCTTTATTTGCTCTTGTTCCATGGCCACAATAAACTTTCAAATGCCAACATTGTGATCGAGTTGGCCATGTGAAAGATCATTGTTTTTATCTTCACCCTTGTGAGAATTTTGGTAAGAAAATTCATAATTCAATTAGATATTCCAAAAAAAAGACTCCCACAAGAACAAAGATTCATCTTGGATATATCAGTCATACCTCGGAGTTCAATATTGAGTATTGACACATCTTGTAGTTGAGATTTCTTCATCTTCTCACCTTGTATCTGATATGGGGGGATTGGTTGTCAATCACCAGCTTCAAAGATTCATTAAGTGAGTCTAAGCCACAACCTAAACCAAAACAACTGCCACAGCCTAAAGCCACAGTCAGTCATAGCCAAGTTTAAAGTAGTATCCATAGACAAATTTATGCTCCATGAGCATGCTTTTTGGTTGGTGGCCTTCCTTAAGCCACCCCATACAGAAAACTTCAGTTTCTTCCACATCATTTTGTGGTCATTTTCAAACCATTACGAGGGAGCACTTCCACTAGAATAAGACTTCAACTTCTATCCAAATTCAGAACTGCTTGAAGCTTTAGTTCCGGAGTTGGTGGCGAGTCTTAACCCACCATAGCTAGAGACCTCGAACTTTTCTACCTCATTTGGTTTTTGGTCATCCTTAAACCATCATCGGTTTGTGGTCCTCCTTAAACCACCATTTCAGAGAGCACATTTAACTATTGATTTCCATGCATTTTTTCACTTTGGCTCTTGTCATGGACTCATATACACCCCTTCAGATTAAGGGGAGAATGTTGAACACCTAATCCATTAGGGTTATGGTGGATAGTTATTGCATGTCCAAGAAGCCTTGGAAGTTAAATCCAATGGTTCTGATGTTATAATGATATGTATAATATCTTTAATGAAAGTGGATTTTACTCTCATTGTTTCTTTTTGTTTGTATATTTGAACAATATGAAAAAAAAAAAAATTGTAATAAGTTTAAAAGTAAGAATAAACTTGCTATTAAATTATTAGATTCAAAATTTCTTCAATGATGTGATTAATACAATCTTAGGGTTATCTCAATTGGTCGAGTCTTTGTCATTAAATCACCTTTGTTATTGAGATGTCATGGGTTTAATTCTCTCGCCACTCTCTGAGTCAAGCTCCATGGTTGAGTCAATGAGAAGTGATCCCTTCAAGTGGACCTCCCTTCGAGTGGACCTCAAACAAATATTATGTGGAAATAGTGGTCTACCAATCTTTGGGGTCCATGAACCACATAGAAAAGAAATGTGATTGATACAATGAAAAGTTTATTCTTTGAAAGTAACTAATCTATATGTTTGGTTTCATTCACTCCATGGTTATCTAGAGTCTAAATTATATATATATAAAGTTTAAAAGTAAAAATAAACTTGCTAGTAAGTTATTAGATTCAAAAAAAAAATTATAATGTGATTGATATATATGGAAACTTTCTTTTTTGTGAGGAGAGGCACATTGGAAATGTGTGATTCTCTCCATCCTCAATATGGAGTTGCCACATGTAATTTTATAAAATAATATCTTAAATTAAAAAATAAAAAATATTAATAATGAAAAAAGAAATCAATGTAAGTGATAAATAAAATATTCAATTTTCACTTTATTTTTACAACAATTTTATATGTCAGCAATAAATAAAATTTTCCAATTTCCACTTTATTTTTACATCAACATTATATAGACACATAAAGTAATTGAAAGTTAAAAAATAATTTAGTTTTTAGTATGAGAAAAATACTTAGTTTCTTCACTACTTAATATGAAGTTTATATATTGCATATACTACTTAATATGAAGTTTAAAGATTATGGAAGGTGAGTGGGTCGAAGAGCTAGGGTTTTCAGGCGTCTGCAGGTGTTGAACTCCATAGAAGGGCACAAAGGAGGAAGCTCCACTCCCTCCTATAGGTAGGAAGTGGCTAGCCGAGGTAAGAAACCAATAGAGAGTGTCAGAGGTCCTTCAGGTGAAGGGATAAGGAACACGGAAGAGGAGCAAGACTTAAACAAGCCAAGGGAGAATAACAACAATAAAGAAAATGAGGAAGAAGAAAAGGAACAGGGAGTGAAAAACAAAGCACAAAAGGGGCCATGTAAATCCAAAGCTGAGGTCACACCCAAAGTAGTCTTAAATGATCCGGCTCTGCAGACGCACAGGAACCGCATGCGAACATATGCTATCATTTGTAAATTCATGGGATTATGGACCACTGAAAAGGCTTTACAGACATGGATTAAATACAACTGGAAACCAAAAGGAAGCATTGACCTACATCTTGGGTCAAAGGGTTTCTTCACTGTAGTCTTTACAATTATTGAGGATAAAGACAGGGTGTTTGAAGGAGGGCCCTACTTCTATGCTGCAGCAGGCCTCTACATGCGACTGTGGATGATGGATTTTTTCCTGGAGCGAGAAACTTTCACTTCGATCCTGGTCTAAGTAAGACTCTACTCTCTACCTCTTGATTACTGGCAAACAGAATCATTATCTACCATATTAGGGCGTTTTGTCAAAGCTTTTGAGGCCACCAAAAGGGGAAAGTACAGTTCCTTTGCACGAATATGTGTGGAGATGGATCTCTCTGGAGCTCTACCGGATGAGGTCATCTTGGAAGTATTTGATGAAGAATGGGTGCAAATAGTAGACTATGAACATATTCCTTTTAGATGTCGGAGGTGCCATGAGCATGGGCACCTATTTAGAGACTGCCCTCTCAGTAAAACAGAGAATAGAAGTAAAGCGACCACAATGAAAGATACTGAAGGCTTTCACAAAGTGGTACATAGAGGAAAAGAGGGCAAGAGGGGGCTAAAGCAACATCAAACAGAAGAGCAATATGCTAGTCTGAATAGGTTCCAAGTACTTGAAGAAGAAGAAGAGATAACAAAAGTAGAGTAGGTAATGGAAAGAAGCCCAGTGGAGAAGGAGAAAGAAGAATACAATGTAAAAACATAGGATATTAACAAACAGAAAGAGAATATGATAAGCGATGCAGAACTGGAGATGGACCAAGAAATGACCCAGAGTGAGATGGAAATGGAGGATCATGAACTGCAGGAAATTCTTGATAGGGAACACCTAGATCTGGAAGGTTTCTTGAAACAGGGGACCATGGGTGGGGTAGACTCATTACTGCAAGAAGAGTTCAATAGAGTACAACAACTGTTCCTGTGGAAAACTCAGGATAAAGGGCTAGAAAGGCAAAGAAAAAATGAAAGGCAGGGCAACAAATGTGTGAAAACTATGAAAATCACACCTGGATTAGCACCTAGAAACCCAGGAAAGAAAAGAGGTAGGAAAAAGCAGAACGAGTTATTGATGGAATGTGGAAAGCTAATGATAGATTCAGGTAAGATGAAAGATCTAACCAGCTACTCCTTTACGAATCTTTAATAATGAAGTTCACATCTTGGAATATCATAGGTATAGGTAGTAAAAGAAAACAAAGAATACTTAGTAATAGAATGAAACAAGAAGCTCTGGTTATGATCTTTATCCAGGAAACCAAATGTTCCATTCAAAAATTAAAAGAAATTCACAGCAAATGCCTGAATAGATTTGAGTTTCTAGAAGTCAAAGCAGATAACACAGCAGGGGGCATACTTACTCTTTGGAACCCCCCAAAATATTGGCATAATAGATGCTGAGGCATCTAGAAAATATTTATCAGTGGTTATTCAGCCGGTGGGAGATAGGGATACCTATCTGGTCACGAATGTTTATGGCCCTCAAAGAATGGATGATAAACTCAGGTTTCTAGATTCTCTTATGGAGCTTAGAGATAGACATATAGATGTACCATGGATCTTGTGTGTGGACTTCAACATGATCAAATCACTTTCAGAGAAAAAAGGGGGAACCAAAACTTTAAGCAGAGACTCTTCAGCATTTCAAACTTTTATAGATAATATGAAGCTTGTTGATACTGACATGAGTAATGGTCTTTTTACTTGGAATAATAAAAGAGGAGGAGAGTCTCAAGTAGCCTCCAAGTTAGAAAGATTCATAATCTCAGAGGACCTTATGCTCACCAACAAGGAAATGATAGCGAGAATTCTCCCCTTTGGAGGCTTGGATCATTGGCCTATTCAACTTAAGGTTCATGGCATTGGTACCCCTAAGAACAGACCTTTCAGATTTGAGAATATCTGGCTCACCCACCCATATTTCATCAGCAACACTGCAAAATGGTGGATAGAATATCTGCATATTCAGGGTACAAGAATGTTCTAGCTACACAAATGACTAAAGCACATCAAGCTCAAACTTAAAGATTGGAACAAGAATGAATTTGGAAATATTTTTATAGCGAAAAAAGCTATGGAAGATAATATGCGGGAACTCAATCAAACCCTTATCACAGATGGCTTTGATAAAGTTAGAAATGATCAAGTCACCAAACACCATCAAGACTGGGAGAATTTATGTAAACAAGAGGAAATATTTTGGAGACAAAAATATAGAGTTCAATGGCTGAAAGAAGGGGAGTGTAACACTAGTTTTTTCCACATATCAACCATAGCAAATAGATCTCATAATAGTATCTCTTCGATCAAGGACAAGGGAGGTCGTCTTCTTAATTCCCATGAAGATATAGAAGATGTGTTAGTTCAGCACTTTCATGGGATAGCATAGGAAACCATTTCAGATAGAGAGCTTTTTATCAGGGATTTAACGGGGAATATTCCTAGATTATTAATAGAGAGGATAATTTTAATCTTAATAGGCCAGTGACAAAAGAGGAGTTTAGTGAGGTCATCAAAGAAATGAAGAATGGTAAAGCGCTAGGCCCTGATGGTTTTAATGTGGATTTCTTTAAAGCTTGCTGGAATATTGTTAAATGGGATATTCTAAATGTAGTGGAAGATTCCAGGTTGAATAGAACTATTTTGAAGGTGCTCAATACTTCCTTCATCTCCTTGACCCCCAAATAGGACAATGCTCAAACTCCATATAGGTTTAGACCCATAGCCTTGTGTAATGTGGTATATAAGATAATATCCAAGGTTGTTGCTAACAGACTCAAACCACTTCTTCCTACTCTAGTTTTTGTGGAGCAATCTGGTTATGTGGAGGGCAGACAAATTCTCAATAACATCATTCAAGCACATGAGGTCGTGCACTCATTGACAAACAGTAGGAAGGCTGGTATAATTATGCAATTGGACCTAGCCAAAGCTTACAATAAGTTGAATTGGACCTATATTAGGAGGGTCCTTATTACTTTTGGGTTTGATCATAACTGGGTAAGATGGGTCATGGCCCTGGTAACTTCTTCCAGCTTTTCAATTCTGGTTAATGGTTCTCCATCCAAGACTTTTACTCCTTCCAAAGGCCTCAAGCAGGGTGATCCACTCTCTCCCTTTCTCTTCATCGTCATGATGGAAGGACTGGGTCGGTCTATCAAGCATGCAAAAGAAGTTGGTAATATCAAAGGCCTCCAACTCTCTGAGACTAATCAAGCTTTGACCCATCAACAATTTGTTGATGATACTATGCTGCAGGGAATCCCCACGGTCAAAGAAGCACTAGGGTACAAACATATCCTATCTGAATTTTCCATGGCTACATGTATGGAATTTAATCTCTCCAAATCTAACATTTTTTTTCTTTAATACCAACATTGCTATTCAAAGAAACATCTCTAGAATTCTAGGATTTCAAAGGGATGTCCTTCCCTCCAATTATTTGGGAGTTCCTCTAACCGATAAACCTCGACACAAGAGCATTTGGGAGCCGGTGGTTAATAAGATGCAAGATAAAATCAGGAAATGGACCATTAGATCTTTAAACTTGGCTAGTTGGTTAGTGCTTACAAAATTTGTTCTCTAATCAATCCCCATCTTCATGCTATCAGCCCTTCCAGCGCCAAAAGGAGTTTTGCAACATTTTAGAACCATACAAAGAGACTTTCTTTGGGGTAAGGGGGAGGAAAGAAAGAAATGGGCCTTGTTAGCCTAGGAGAAGATTTGCAAACCTAAAAAACATGGGGGTCTTGGATTGGATGATCCAGAAGCACTAAGTAAATTTTTAAGGGCGAAATTATGGTGGCATTGGTTAAAAGACCCAAAGGCGCAGTGGGATAGTATATGGAAAGAAAAATATGCCAGCACTTGCCAAGATAATGATCACATAAGAATGTATGGCATCATAAAGGGCTCACACATCTGGAATAAGGCCTGGGGGAGTAGAGGATTAGTACAAAAAAACAGCTTTTGGGAAATCGAAGATGGTGATCTTGCATTGTTTTGGGAGGATAGATGGGAACAAGAACCTATACTATTAAGAGAGGACCTTCTGGACCACAGTAAAGAAACAGATACCAAATGTTTACTTAAGGTAAAATATTTCTGGGATCAAACCAATCGTGAAGGAAAATGGAGAACCTAGAAGAATATGGATCACAACCCACTGAAAGCCAAAGCAGAGGCACTTCTAACAATGTTGGAACAAAGGAAAATATTAGTGACAGGGGGGCATGACCAACATAGATGGGGCAACAATAATGAAGGTGCCTTCAATCTTAAGGAGGCAAAACGCATACTCCTTGAGCTGGATTCCAATGTACCAGATAGGGTTTGGCAGAACATATGGAAACATCAAGGATGGATGAAGATTAAACTCTTCATGTGGTTGGTTCATTATAAGAAAATTATGACTTGGGATAACATCCAGAAGAGGGGTGTTCTGGGTCCTTCCAGATGCCAACTCTGTGAAGCACAAGAGGAAACAATGGAGCACCTTCTCAATAATTGCATTTTCACCTCTTGGTTGTGGGATACTTTTGCCACTATTTTCCAGCAGACAGACAGGGACAAAGGAAGCATTATCAACACCCTAAACAATTGGAGACACAACTTCTCTGATTATGAATTTCTTGGCTCAACCTGAGCTTTAACGCCAAGCTTCATAATATGGACTGTCTGGAAAGAAAGGAACAACAAAATCTTTAAGAATGAAAAAAATTCCTCCCAAAACTTTTTTGAGCAAATCTTAAGACAACTTAAGGAAACGGTAAGTACCATAGTGTGAACTGCCCCTAAGAATCCACCTTCAGAAGTTGAAACCCAGATACTTCTTAAGTGGGGTATGCAGGAGCTTATTCCACAAGGACTGGATAGGAAGGTATTGAAACTAGATACTAAGCAGGATTATTGGCATCCTCCCCCTCATGGTTTTTTGAAATACAATATTGATGGCACTTCGAAAGATAACCCGGGTATTGCTGGCTTTGGACGGGTGTTAAGGGATGAAAACAGATGTCTACCTTTCATTTTCCATTGCCATTTGGGAAGAGCCACTAACAATATGGTGGAATTAATGGCTCTTGAGCAATGTTTAGAATTCCTGAAGTAGGATAATCTCTAGCAAGTTATTGTCGAGTTTGATTCGGAGTTAATCATAAATGCGGTCAAGAGAATCAGCTGTGGCACAGAGCCAGAAAAAGTCTCGAAACAGAGGCTACTCCGGGTCTTTCAAAGGATTCAGCTTCATCTTCGTTTCTTATGTACCGTGAGGTTTAACCATGTGTGAAGGACAATAAATAAATTGGCGGACATCTTGGCCAATCAAGGTGTGCTCTGTACCACAAGCAGGGTAGCGTTGAGTTGGCCTGAGATGCCTCAAAATAGATTAAAGGTACAATGTCATGACCAAGCGGATGAGGACATAATCGTGTTTCGAAACAAAGACACAGAGGCGGGGTCTAGTTGATTTGGATTCTTTATGAAGTGTTTTTCCGAAGTAAGGACATTCTGGGGATGTAGGTCACTGTCAGCCTCCTCAACCCTCGACAGTACGAACGCAGAAGTTTCAGGTGGAAGTTGTTGAGCAGACACCATTCTTCGGATGGTCAGTCGGACAGATGGATTTTCATATTACACTGGTTCATGTGCCCGCGGAGATGGGATGATGCGTGGGGCCAAAATTCTAGCTTTCCCGGTAGCCTTAAAACCCTCATTTTCCTTTTTGTGGTAGCAATACCACTCATGGGGTGGTTTATCGTCCATCGCATGCCCTTCAAGCTGGAAGCGGTTTTGAGGAGTTGGGAGTGATTCCACTCACCAAGCAACACGTGGCACAGGAAGGGGAAGAAATACTGCCCTCATTGCACTATAATTATCGGTGCGTTAGGCTCATGCGATATGCTCCTCAACTGTTGGATCAGGCAAGACAGATCTACGGTCAGGAACAAGTGAGCATGTTGGTGGGTCTAGGATGGTTATTGCGTGGTTAATCATCGGGCTACTAGTTATTGCGTTATTATCCTCCGTTGTTGGATTTGGTGACGAGGATCGACGGTTAAGGAAAATGGTGTTGATCCGGGGGAAGAATATCTTCCGGGCTTGTTTCACGCCATGGTGGGAATCTGTGGATTTCGTGCACTCTACATGCTCAAGGGTTATCCCCCCATTCGGACCCAAAATCCTTTTAGTTTGGTCCCTAATTCCTCTTCGGGTCCGATACTAAATTTAAATTGTTTGATAGTTTCCGGCCCGATTTGAGCCTCATCCATCCAATCTCTGAGGGGAGATCGAACGATCACGGCTTTGTCTGTTTATCATGGATATTGTAGTTTTTATGAGGGACCGTGGCTCATTGTTTAAGCCTTTAGCTCGATGCCCTCAGCTGTTAGCGGATAGTTTTTTCTTTGCCCCACAGTTCCTTTGGGACTGTTGTATTTTATGTAAGATGTTTTTAGATTTAATATAATAGAAGGTACGACTATTGCTTCAACAAAAAAAAAAATTAAATATTGCATATAAAAATAATGATATTGATATTGTGTGATGTGTACTTCATTCTATATTCAATTGACATATAATATTTAAAATATATATATATATATATATATATATATATATATATATATATATATATATATATATAGATATAGATATATATATATATATATATATATATATATATATAAATATATATAGATATATATATATATATAACATAAAGTAAGTGTTAGTTATAAATAAAATATTAGTTGTTCATATTAAATAACATAATTTCATTTAAAATAATCTAAATTTAAAAAATTCTTATACTTTCACTTTCCATTGTGAGGGAAATATGTAATTTATTCCATTCTTAGTATGAAGTTGACATAGAATATTTAAAATTTATTAATAACAATAAAAAGTTTAATGTGACTCGTGAATCAAACATTTCAATATATATGTTGAGTAAAAGATTTTAACATCAAATATATAAAGAAAGAGAAGAAAAGAAAGAGAGGGAGAGCATTATTACTCCATTAATAGGTTCTTTCTAATTCAACATATAAAGGAGATTTGTAATTCCTTCAATGTTTAATACAAAGTTGACATGTAACAATAATACAAAGTTGATAGGTAACAAGTGAAAAAAAAAAGAAAAAAAAAAATCTTATAATTAACTTCATAGATCTATCTTAACTTCATATCCACCAAGATCCTAGAGGAATTCAAGGTATGAGGGATATTTTCTTCCAGTCATAGATACATTATTTGGGGCACATTGTCTCCAAGCTGGGGATATTAGTTGACATGGAGAAGGTTAAGGCCATAATGGAGTGGCCAGCACCAAAGAATGTGAATGAGGTCAGGTCATTTATGGGATTTGAAGGTTACTGCAAGAGGTTCATCAAGAACTTCTCCAAGATAGACCATCTTATCACGTCCTTACAGAGAAAAGGAAAGAGATTTTAATGGACAACTGAGTGCGCTACAAGCTTTGAGTAGTTAAAGCAATTACTCAAAAACGCACCAGTGTTAAGGAATACAGATCTGAAAAAGGATTTTGTGCTATGCACAAATGCCTGCAAGCAAGCGCTTCGTGGAATTTTGTTGTAGGAAAGACAAGTAGTTTGCTATGAGTCAAGGAAATTGAATGAGCATGAAGTAAATTATGTGACCTATGATTTAGAGCTTGTTGTCATCATTCATGCATTTAAAATGTGAAGGCATTACCTCCTTGGTAGGAAATTCACACTTATGACAAATCACAATGGACTCAAGTATTTTTTTGTTCAACCCAAGTTGAATACAAGGCAAGGTAGGTAGTTGGCCACACTTAGCGAGTTTGACATTGAGATAAAGTATATTAAAGGAAAATAGAACAAGGTGGTTGATGCACTTAGTAGAAGGATTCAATTAAATCACCTAGAATCCATAAGCTCTTATGAGGTGGAGCTAGTGGAAAGGGTTGAAGGTCCAGGACAACATGATGAAAAATATCAGCAAATGAAATAAAGGTTGCAACAAGATGGTGAGGATGAAGAATATCACCTTAAGGAGGCCATCTATGTCATCAAAAGACTCATAGCGATTAAAAACTTATAATACTAACCAAATTTGAAGAGATAAATGGTTGATTTTGCTGCTAAATGTATAGAATGCCAGCAAGAAAAAGCTAAATGCAAACATCCATCATGTGTATTGCATCCCATTCCCATTCTAGAAAGGAAGTGGGAGGTGATTTCCATGGCTTTCATCACAATATTAATGAGGACCTCCAAGCAGCATGATGTAATTATGGTGGTGGTCAATAAGTTGAGCAAGGTGGCTCATTTTGTGGAAGCCAAATCCACTAGCTTAGCTAGTGAGGTGGTTCAAAATTTCATAAGGGAGATTGTAATGTTGCATGAAATTCCCATGAAAATCATCTCAGATAGGGATGTAAATTTCACTTAAATTTTTTGGAAGGAATTGTTTGTAGGCTTTGAGATAGGGTTAGCATTCAATACAGCATATCATACACAAATGAATGGGAAAATGGAAAGAAATAATAGAATCCTCAAAGATATGTTGAGGATGTATATGATGCACTAACGCAAGCAATGAGAGGAGTATCTTCCACTTGTATAATTTGGATATATCAATGGGTACCAAGAATCTATAAAAGATGAGCCCATTTGAGGAACTATATGGGAGAAGTTGTAATACTCCTATCAGTTGGAATGACCCAGTGAATAGGGTCCTTATTGGGCCTAATATATTCAAGGAAATGGAGTAGCAAACTCATATCATCAATCATAATTTGAAAGTGGCACGGGATAGGTAGAAAATCTATGCGGATTACCATAGGGTGCATAAAGAGTTTCAAGTTGGGAAGCATGCCTACTTGAGAACTAAGCTGAAGAAAAATTCTTTGAAGATTGGATCATGTTCCAAGTTGGAACCACGGTGTTGTGGGCCCTTTTAGGTCCTTTAAAGGCTTGTTCCAATGGCATATAGGCTATTCTTACCTCCATCATGTAGAAATTTCTACAAATCTAGCTCTGCTACCATGTAGAAATTTCTTGTAGATTCAAACTACTATTTGTAATATGCTAAAATAATAGACTTGAATCTACTCTACTCATCAGTGGAAACAATTAAATAAACATGAAATCACGAAGCATACAAGAGAAATTATTCAATCAACACATTACACAATGATTTCCTAGGGAAATCCACAACTAAAAGCCCCTACTATATGTATATTGCATTAGTCAGAAAATATGAGAAGATTAAAATGCTTTGCTCAAGCCTGAGCAACCTTTGCACTATCTCTATCTTTCTCACTGCTTCCTAGGCTGACTTTGGCCAACACTTAGCTAATTTCTTAGCCTTCCAAGCTCCTACTTCCATGCGTTATTCAATGAGGAATTATGTCCCTATTTAATGGGAATTTTTCTCCATTGGATTGTGCAATTGCTTAGTCTCTTTCTCTGACTACATGCACCATCTGTACAATTCAGATAATTATACAATTGATAGTACATTGTCCCTAAACTCCAATCTCAACTGGGTCTTTCTCTGATCTTACGTGAAAGCGTTAATTATGAGTGAATCTTCAATTTACTGGTTGATCATTATAGGCAACACCATACTACACTTCAGGAAGCACCACACCGTACTTTAGGCAACACCAAACTGTAATTTAGGCAGCACCATACCGTACTTTAGGCAGCACCACACTACACTTTAGGCAGCACCAAATTGTACTTTAATCAACGCCACATTGCACTTCAGGTAGCACCACACTATACTTCAGGCAACACCACACTCAACTGCGGGCAACACCACACTACTAGACCTCCCACTAGTTCCTCCATCAGTTGGAACTAGTTTAACTAACTTTAACTGAGTTAGACTTAATTAATTAATTACAACTCAAAGTAAACTCAACCAAGGCTCCTATAAAGTAGGAGACACTCTAATTTAATTCAAGGACAAATTACATCAAGATCTTTCTTGATGGTATTTTCAACATTTCTTGTTGCAATTTTCAACACTCCCTCTCAACAAGAAAAGGATTCACATCTATCCCAATCCAGTTCCTTTAGAATGTTTTGCATGCAACTCTTATCACTATTGTTGTTTCTACTGCAACATCTGCAACCAAAAAGCATCAAACAAAATAAACTGAATCAACTGTGTCTACAACTGTCTACTGGGAAAATTGTGTTGTTGTTGACTCTGCTACTGAGCCTCCTCCTCTGTTGTCAACACTTCTTTGCGCTCCTTAGTATCTAACTGACATTGATCCTCCTGCTATTGAATACTATGGGTCCCCGTAGCAAGGTAATGATCCATGAGACAAAAAAACACTTCAATGGATCCTTCCTAAATTTCTGCACTCTTGGGACTATTGCTTCGCATCGCCCCACCTCTCACCTGGAGGTATGGTTTGATCCGGATCTTGGAGGGAGGACTCCAAGATCTAATAAATTTAAATGAATATTTGGGGGGGGGGGGGCAATATCTGAAGAAAACAAATATTGAAATGTCAGAAGAAAAGTGGAGAATACCCAATAAACAAAACCACAATTTTTTTTATTAAAACAAATAATAATTATAAAATCTACATTGTGGTGGACAATTTGTCCTTTTACAAAATGTGACTTGTTACTTATAACATCTTTTTGTTACAATACCACAGGTAAATTCCATGGGTGGGTAAATACCATGGGTGGATTTCGCTTACAATACCATGGGTAAATTCCATTAGTGGATAAATACCATGGGAAAATGAATACCAAGGGTGGATGCCACTTGCAATACCATGAGTGAATGAATACCATGGGTGAATGCCACTTACAATATCGTGGATAAATTCCAAGGGTGGATAAATATCATGGGTGGATGAATACCATGGGTGAATGTCACTTACAATACCATGGGTAAATACCATGGGTGGATGAATACCATAGGTGGATGCCATTTTCCATTCGGATCATGGTTGCATGTGCTCCCTCTACCCACTTCACTCTAAATTCCCCCCTACTAGAGGTATCTATTTGAGTGGATGACTCCACTCGGCCTCCTCTCTTCTTCTCCAATTGTGGTTGCTCCACAACTTGTTGAGGTTGCTTCTGAGGTTGCATGTTGAGAGGTCTAACATGCTCCCTCTCAACCACCAAATATCTAGTCTCTACCTTTCTTCTCAAGGCTTTGCATGCATGAGCTAAATCTGATCTATTCATATTGTTGTCACTACTTCTGCATTGTTGTTGCACCTATTGCAATAATGAGTTTGATCTCCCCAAATCCTGAAGTACTAGTGTACATAGGGTTGCTCCCTCTGAAACTAGACTTTCACTGAGTTTTGATCTCGCTATAGGAAATCTCGTTCCTCCTCAATCTACCAATATCAATTATCAGAACTCCTTTTGTATCACTAAACATTAGATCACTAATCTTCCGAGTAGAATCCTTCTAGATCCATTAAGAAGTCTGCACATAGGGTCTTTTGGATCTGCCCTGAACTAGAGCTCCATCAATCTGCAAGGACAACTTTGAATTATTCTCTTTTAGTGTGATTTCTTCTTGGATACCATGTAGAAATTTCTACAAAGCTAGCTTTGATACCATGTAGAGATTTCTACAAATATAGCTCTGATACCATATAGAAATTTCTACAAATATAGCTCTGATACCATATAGAAATTTCTAAAAATCTAGCTTTGATACCATTTAGAAATTTTTACAAATCTAGCTCTGATACCATGTAGAAATTTCTACAAATCTAGATACCATGTAGATATTTCTACAAATCTAGATACCATGTAGATATTTCTACAAATCTAGCTCTAATACCATGTAGATATTTCTACAAATCTAGCTCTAATACCATGTAGAAAATTTTTGTACATTCAAACTACTAATTGTAATATTCTAAAACAATAGAATTGAATCTATTCTACCCATCGACGGAAATAATTAAACAATCACAAAATCATGAAGCATACAAGAGAAAGAATTCAATCAACACATTACACAATGATTTCCTGGGGAAAGCCATAGTTAAAAACCCTTGATATATGTATATTGCATTAGTCAGAAAATGTGAGAAGATTACAATTATTTTCTCAAGCCCAAGAAACCTTTTCATTATCTCTATCTATCTCACTGCTTCCTAGGCCGAATCTACCCAAAACTTAGCAAATTTCCTAGTCTTCCAAGTTCCTACTTCCTTGCGCTATTCAATGAGGAATTAGGCCCCTATTTAATGGGAATTTTCCTCCATTGGATTACACAATTCCTTTAGGCTCTTCCTCTGACTGCATGCACCATTTGTATAATTTAGATAATTATAGAACTGATAGTACATTATCCCTGAACTCCAATCTCAACTGAGTCTTTCTATGATCTGACATGCATGAGTTAATTATAAGTGAATAATCAGTTTATTGGTTGATCACTGCAGGCAGCACCACATTGTACTTCAAGTAGCACCACACTACACTTCAAGTAGCACCACACTGCACTTCAGGCAACACCACACTCGACTGCAGGAAACACCATAATACTAGACCTCCCACTCATTCCTCCATTAATTGGAACTAGTTTAACTCACTTTAACTCACCTAGACTAAATTAATTAATTACAACTCAAAATAAACTCAACCAGAGCTCCCATAAAGTAGGGGACACTCTACATGACTCAAGATAGACCCTCAACTCAAATTAACTAAGCCAACTAGGTCAAATTAACTTAGTTATCTAATACAAGGTGTCATGATATGTGGAATTACAATTTTATTCCTAATTTAATTCAAGCACAGATTAAATTAGGGTCTTACTTAATGGTATTTTCAACATTTCTTGTTGCAAATTTTCAACACATCAGTTAAATTCCATGACGTTTTCCATGTTTCTTTGCTTAAAATATATGTGAAGGATTCTAATCATGTGATTGATTGATCTGTGCTCAGCAAGTGGAACCAAAGGGAGAGTTCCAACCAGAGTCATTATGCATCCTAGACTGGAGGAACTTCATGCTCTAGAATCAAGCAATAGAAAAAGTCAAAGTGCAATGGAGGCACTTTGGGCTCGAGGAAGCTACTTGGGAAATATTAATGGTATCCCGGTATGGTGTAAGTTTTATTAAGGCTGAAAAATATGAATTATTGGGCCAACTCTTGAAGGCTGGTTGGTGAAATATTAATGGTTTTGTGTTTGAAAAAATTATATATTTGCGAGAGAAAATATGAGGACTATCTTAGTTTTGGAAGGTAAAAAAAAGGCATCAAGGACAAAATAATTAAAAGAGGAATGGGTGGACTGCCAGCTCATGGATGTCTAGGCCACCCACTACAACCAATTAAAATTGCAATTAATAAATTGGTAATAGGCTGACAAGTGGAAAAAATCTATTGGTTGGTAAGAATTCCTATCAGGGAGGCTCCTTGAAGGTTTCTCAATAAAAAGACAAATCAATCTTGTTTGGGGATAGAGGGGGGAGTAGTTAGAATTGACAGAGAACAATTCAAAGAATAGAGGGAGAGCAGTCGATGAACGTTTAAAAAAAAAAAAAACTATTTTTTGGGTAGAAATGGTTTTCTTGTTGGCAAGTGTCGAGAAGATATAATTCCAAGTGAGGAGAGTTTTCCTCTTGAGTCCCCATGACCCAGAAGGTGGAGAGGGTATTTCTCACAAATTCCTGAGGTCTAGGGTGGAGGAAATAATCCTAGAAAATTCCTGGAAGAATTCTGATAGCTCCCTATTGTGTGATGTTTCAGTTTGGTTTCAGAGTCCCTAAATTAGAGTGGAACCACAATTTCTTGCACATTGGTTGAATTGTAGCTCAGTTGAGGGAAGGATGTGGTAGAATATATAGCTCATGGTTTACTTGGTAGCTGTGTTGAAGTCCTTGAGAAATAGACCCATCAAACTCTAGAATTTGGCTCGGGGGTGATAACTATAAGTGATTACTGGCTACAACTATCAAAGATTGGGTGGAGAGTTCTTGTCCCATAATTAGTTACCCAAATCCTTAAAGATGAATTTTCCTTAAATAATTATGATGTTATTGAACTTGTGTTCCTTTTTTGGTCTAAATGATAATGTTGATTGGAATGTCTATTGGTAAAAAGTGTTTGTGGTTACCATATATCTATGTGACTAATGTGATGTTGTGTGAGCAGGAGGCTAGAACTGAACATGTATTAGTTTGGTCATATTTCACAACACATTGGAATGGGAAATTTTAGTGAGCTACTAAATGATGTGTTAGAAAATTATATATTACAGATCAATGGAACACAAAATATATTACAGAAATATAAACACAGAAAATGCATAAAACAAGAGAGACACAGATATACGTGGTTCACCCAATTTGGGTTATGTCCACGGAGAAACAGCCAGTCCTTCCTTTTATATTATCCACCAAACTGAAGAGATACAACCTACAACAAATTCGTTGTAATTCCCTCTTCGCTCTCACACAATCTCCTCTCTCTTTCTGACTCAGAATACAGATCTACGTAGATGCAATACAATTCCCCCATATGTAGTGAGGGGTTTCCTTATAGGGAAAAAAACCCTAAATTAAACATAACTTCTACCGTTAGATCTCCGCCTAATGAATGGCCCATATTGACTACAAAATTACAACATTTTACAAGGCAATTTTACATCTATTTTTAGCTTCGAGGGCGCTACCCCCAATCCCCTGCTGGGGGGGGCGGGGGGGGTGGCTCCTAAAGATCGTTGTCGCCCACCCCTGGACCCCCCGGGCAGCGCAAAAATTACAGGTGGCATTGCTACCACATTACGAACTAGGGTCCAATGTGATGATACCTCTGAATAAAGAAGATAATCAGGCTCCACACCCAACAATCTCCCACTTGGAGACTGATTATAGCAACTCCACCACTGCTTCATTTGTTGGACAATGATCACTTTGGACCTGGTTGTTTCTCATCTTCATCATCATACTTGAAGACCAATTGAAATTGAGCAAAATCTTAGTTTCTCCCTGGTTACAACTTTTGTTAACATATTTGCATGATTCTAGTTAGTGTGTATCTTTTCCAGCTTCAATTGTCCATCTTCCAACACTGACATTATGAAATGATACTTGAGTTGTATATGTTTTGTCTTGGAATGAAATGCAGAGTTCTTTGCAAGATGTATGGCACTTTGGTTGTCACTGTATAACCTGCCCAACTCCTGCTTCTTACCCAATTCATCCAGAAATATTTGTAACCAAATCATTTCTTTACTAGCCTCTGTAGCAGCAACATACTCTGCTTCCGTTGTTGAGAGTGCAACAACACTTTGCAGTTTTGAAACCCAACTGACAGTTGTTCCACCTACAGTAAACACATACCCTGTTATGCTCCTCTTATTATCTCTATCACCCTCCATATCTGCATCAACATATCCCTGTAGAGAAATGTTTGAACCACCAAAGCATAATGCTTTATTTTTGGTACCTCTCAAATACCTGAGAATCCACTTCACCTCCATCCAATGTTCTTTTCCTAGATTGTTCATGTACCTGCTTACAACTCCCACTGCATGTGCAATATCAGGCCTTGTGCAGACCATTGCATACATTAAGCTTCCAATTGTTGATGCATATGGAACTTTAGACATATAAGCCATGTCTTCCTGAGTCTTGGGACACACTTCCTTAGTTTGAAATGGCTATCCAAAGGTATACTAATTGGTTTTTCATTTTGCATATTAAATCTTTTCAAAACCTTTTCTATGTACTCACTCTGAGACAATGTTAATTTTGTATTCTTCCTGTCTCTAGTTATTCTCATACCAAATATTTGTTTTGCAGCACCCAAAGCTTTCATAGTAAATGAGTTTGCCAATTTTCTTTTGAGCACATTTATTTCTTGCATGTTAGAACCTGCAACAAGCATGTCATCTACATACAATAACAATATAATATATTGCCATCATTTTGCCTTTTGAGATAAACACAATGATCATAGTGACATCTAGTATAACCTTGTTCAGACATACACCTATCAAATTTTAGATACCACTGCCTTGGAACTTGTTTTAAGCCATACAAGCTCTTGTTCAACTTGCACACTAGTTTCTCCTTCCTTTTACCTCATATCCTTGTGGTTGCTGCATATATATATCTCTTCCTCCAAATCTCCATGGAGAATGTTATCTTTACATCTAGCTACTCAAGATGCAAATCCTCAGCTGCTACTAGGCTTAAAATAGTTCTGATTGAATTCATTTTAACAATAGGAGAAAATATCTTATCCCAAGTCTACCCTTTTTCTGTGCAAACCCCTTCACCACAAGTCTACCTTTATACCTTTTTCTACCTCCATCTTCTTCCTTCAACCTGTAAGCCCATTTATTCTGCAATGTTATTTTACCTACAGGCAACCTGAATAATTCCCAGGTCTGGTTATGTGCTAAGGAGTCCATCTCTTCTTTCTTGGCTTGCTCCCACTTCTTCCTGGTTTCTACTTGCACTGCTTTTTCATAAAATTTTGGTTCACCAGAATCAGTCAACAATACATAATATAATGAAGGAGAGTATGGTTCAGGGGGTCTACTTATCCTGGTATATCTTCTAACACCACTTTCAGGTGTTTGAGGTTCTTGTTGTTGTTGTGGTTGTTGTATTTGTTCTTGCTATTGATCATTATGATTTTTAGGCACCTTCAATTTTTCTATGATCTCATCAAGCACTGTGTATTCTCTGTTTTCTTTTTCTTGTTTCTTTTCCTGCAGCTAATCCTTATATAAAACCTTTTCATTGAATATGGCATCTCTGCTCCTAATGATTTTGTGTTTTTCATAATCATAAAAGTAATAACCAAAATCATTAACACCATATCCAATAAAGGTACATTTCTTTGATTTTGCTTCAAGCTTTGTTCTATTTTCTTTATTAATGTGGACAAAGGCTTCACAACCAAAAGGCTTTAAAAAGGAGTAGTTTACCTTTTTACTGTCCATGCCTCCTCTGGAATACCACCATCCAAAGAACTTGAAGGCCCACTGTTTATTAGATAAACAACAGTATCTACAGCATCTACCCAAAATTGTAAAGGCAATCTTACTTGCAATCTCATGCACCTTGCACGCTCCATGATTTTCCTGTTCATCCTTTCTGACACACCATTTTCTTGTGGTGTTCCTGGAACTGTCTTCTCACTGTGAATTCCATTCTTTGAATAGTACTTATCAAACCCTTTGCTACAATATTCACCTCCATTGTCTGATATGAGACACTTCAACCTTTTTCCTGTCTCATTTTCAACCAAAGCTTTCCATTTCATGAAAGTATCAAATACATCAAATTTATTTTGAATACAATAAATCCAGGTTTTTCTGGTTGCATCATCAATAAAAGTAACATAATAATGAGAGCCACCGAGAGATGATACCTGAGCAGGTCCCCATACATTTATATGCACAAGCTCTAATTTTTCACTCTTCTTTTCTTTCCCAACTATGAGGAATCCGACTCTCTTATGTTTTCCATAAAAACAATTCTCATAGAATTTTAAATCAACATGCTTCAAAACTAGCAACAAATTTCTTGAGTGAAGAATCTGCATCCCCTTCTCACTCATGTTCCCAAGCCTATGATGCCACAATGTCATATCTTCTCCCATAGAGGTTAAAGCATTAACGAAATTAGAAATACCATTGCATAAATGCAATGTATGAACCTTTTCTCCCTTTTTTATTACCAGGAATCCTTTAATGACCTTCCAGGTTTTATTTGTAAAATTAATCACACAACCTTCACCTCCCAACTGTACTGTTGAAATTAGATTTTTCTTTAGATCTAGAACATGCCTTACCCTCCTTCAATAGCCATTGATTTCCATTTCGTTGTTTGATGAAAATTGTACCCATTCCAATGATTTTATAGGGTTTATCATCACCCAATCAAACCTGTCCAAAATCTCCTTGAACATAATCATGAAAATGTTTCTTATCAGATGTGGCATGGAATGAGGCCCCTGAATCTGCCACCCAAGCATCAATAATGTTTTCTAATGAAAGAATCAAAGCATCTTGCAACACATCACCTGTCACATTCGCTTCATGATTGTTTTCTTGTTGGCAATCTCCTTATTTTCCCTTTCGAGACTTGTAGTCTTTCTTCAGGTGTCCTTTCTTCCCACATTTCCAGCACACTATCCCTGATCTGGACTTGGATCTTCCTATCCTTGACTTACTGCGATATCCTAAGCTCTTCCCTCTTTTGATTTTTCTTCCCCTAGTCTCTGCAATCAAAGCATTACCTGATGTCTCACCGGAGCTTTTTCGTCACATTTCTTTGCTAAGGATTGCACCGACAACATCATCAAGCTTTAAAGGACTAGATCCAGAGATAGAGTGACTAATGGCCATAACTAAACCATTCCAATTATCTGGCAATGAGCATAGAAATAACAGAGCCCTAACTTCATCATCAAAAGTTACCCCTACGAAACTTAAATGACTGGTAACTGTATTAAATTCATTTAAATGATCAGTAATAGATCCACCTTCTAACATCTTCATATTAAATAAACGCTTCATAAGAAATACATTATTTGAGGCTGAGGGTTTTCATATAGTTTGGCCAATGCCTTCATTAAACCCTCTGTTGTTGTTTCCTTTAGAATCTTAAATGCTACCGACGCCACTAGGCATAGTTGTATTGTTCCAAGTGCTTTTCTGTCGAGAATATCCCATTTTGTTTCTGTCATACTCATCGGCTTCTTTGTCTTTCCACTCAATGGTAGGTACAGATCTTTACGATACAAATAATCTTCCATCTACTTCTTCCATGGCTGGTATTTTTGTCCGTTAAATTTTTCGACCCTAAACCTACCATCATCCACCATTGCTCCCACTCGAACCAGGAACCCTTCTCTCCTGCGAGTTTATCAGCCAAATAGACCTTCGGCTCTGATATTAGTTGTTAGAAAATTATATATTACAGAGCAATGGAACACATAAAATATATTGCAGAAATATAAACACAGAAAAAGCATAAAACAAGAGACACATAGATATGTGTGTTTTACCCAATTTCGGTTGTGTCCACGGAGAAACAACCAGTGCTTCCTTTTATATTATCGACCAAAATGAAGAGATACAACCTACAGCAGATTTGTTGTAATTCCCTCTTCACTCTCACACAATCTCCTCTCTCTTTCTAACTCAGAATATAGATCTACATAGACGCAATACAATTCTCTTATATCTAGCAAGGGGTTGCATTTAGGGAAAAAAAAACCCTAAATTAAACATAAATTATACCGTCAGACCTCTACCTAATGAACGGCCCAGATTGAATATGAAATTAACACATTTTACAAGGCAATTTTACATCTAATTTTAGCTTTGAGGGCATTTCCCCCGATCCCCCGCTAGGGGGGGCTCCTAAATATCACTATCGCCCGCCCCCCGACCCCTCTTCCAGTGCAAATATTACAGGTGGCATTTCCGCCACATTACGAACTAGGGTCCAACACAGTGATACCTCTGAATAAAGAAGATAATCAGCCTCCACACCCAAAATGATGAATCCTATGATGGTTGTTGGTCCTACTAGTACAACTATACTTTTTGTGAAACCCAACTAATATATATATATATATAATAATATATATATTCTTGTATTCAAAAGCGTGCTTTCATGAAGTGGAGGCCTCCGTGATGGAAACTCGCGGTTCACCGTTATGGTGACGGTAGTCGGTGTAGATTGTTGAACCCATCATATACATTTACATATAATATAATGATTTGTTCTTAGAGGATAGACAACGTTGGTATTGTCGACATAAGCCCCAAAAAATATAATATATATATATATATATATATGGAATGATAATTTACTAGGCATTACCTAGAACCTTATCTAAAGCGGCGTTGATTGTCTTGACCCCCAGGTCCATCTAGGAATCATGTACTATTGTATGGGAATAAATATTATGAAGGTTGGACATAGTTGGGTAGGGATTATAATATGGACGCAACTTACTACGTCAACACAGACATAATGGAGCGATTGAGTTTTAGTCCATAATAGCATTGTTATTAAGGTCTCAAAGCAGGAGATTACAACGATGTGGGGAATGGTACTTCCCCCTAAAATACACAATTAACTCGCTCCCCATGAGTCACATGCAAACATCATAGGTGGAGCATGTTGATCATTGGCATAATTGACTTGTTTGATAGATGCAGTGGAAATGTTGATGGTTAAATCATGAAGTCCTTTCAAAAGCGTGCTTTCATGAAGTGGAGGCCTCCGTGATGGAAACTCACGGTTCACCATTATGATGACGGTAGTCAATGTAGATTGTTGATCCCATCTTATACATTACATATAATATAATGATTTGTTCTTAGAGGGATAGACAACGTTGGTATTGTCGACATAAGCCCACCAAATTATATATGTGTGTGTGTGTGTGTGTGTGTGTGTGTGTGTGTATGGAATGATAATTTACTAGGCATTACCCATAACCTTGTCTAAAGCGGCGTTGATTGTCTTGACCCCCAGGTCCATCTAGGAATCATATACTATTGTATGGGAATAAATATTATGAAGGTTGGACATAGTTGGGTAGGGATTATAATATGGACGCAACTTACTACGTCAACACAAACATAATGGAGCGATTGAGTTTTAGTCCATAATAGAATTGTTATTAAGGTCTCAAAGCAGGAGATTACAACGATGTGGGGAATTGTACTTCCCCCTAAAATACACAATTAACTCGCTCCCCATGAGTCACATGCAAACATCATAGGTGGAGCATGTTGAGCATTGGTATAATTGACTTGTTTGATAGATGCAGTGGAAATGTTGATGGTTAAATCATGAAGTCCTCTTTTCCCCTTGCATTTTCACTTCATCATTTAAGCAACTAATTGAGGATCTAGGGAATGTTTTTTTCCTAAGGGTTTCATGTCTACTCTTGGTTTACTTATGTCACACTACGTTCAATTTATGTGACGGACTGAAATACTTAAGTTTATGGAGTTATTAGAATAGTGTATTAAGTTAGTCACCACACGCACATGTATTACATCTCATTGATCCACATGTGTGGGTTGGAGACTCATTGCTTTAGAACTTTAATAGAGACTAGTTTAGGGCTTTGATGGTATAGCTTACATAATCTCTTGGTAAACATCGTGAGTCATCCTTTCTTTTCCTCGAGACACTTGATAATATTGAAGTAACTCCCAATAACCCATGGAGATGGGGAGTATAAATTACTTGTGCTGGAAATAGAATTGAGAAATAGAGGTTTTCCATTTGTGATATTGGAGTCATAGATATTGGATACATGGTAGTAGTCCTCGATTTCAATTAACTAAAATTGTATTGTCATAATGCGAAAAGAGGTAAACATATTGGTAACCTTGATGTCCTGATTATTCCAAGTAATATCCATTCCACCCAAGTATCTCTAAGCATCAATCCCTACTACTTGGCAATTCCTCCCCCATTTGCTAATTATATGAGGTAGAACCTCACTTAATATTTTTGTTTCTTATATCAATATTATTGATGGGTGATTTGCGTACCATTTTTCTTGTAGGAGTCTATGTTTTCCTTTACTACTGAGGCCCCTCATGTTCCATGAGATTATTTTCATGGAGAATTTACACAGAAAGGAAGTATAATGTGACTAAAAAAAAACATAATTCAAGATTTAAGTGCTTGGACAACGCCACTTCATGACTTCTATATTTCCTTAACATGGGACTGAATGGTGAACGTGATGGCCTTAAGGGAAATTGACCAATGAAAATATCAAAAAGACTTTTGACTTTATCAAATACAAGTTAATATACTAAAAAAATATCCATAGCAATTTCATCAACCAATGAATCATTAAAAAAATATCAAAAACAATTTCATCAAGTAATGAATCATTACATTATAAAATACAATCTGTAAACCTTTTGGGAACTTTTTTCTAAACCATGCTCAAAACCGACATATTTAATATTAATATTTAACAATAATATGGACAATAACACATTTTCATAAACTAAATAACATGTTATCAAGCCTAAGAAATGTCACTAACCAAAAACTAAAAATCATGCAACTAACGGGAGTGACTACTCAAGGCCACCATAAGACAATTAATCTATTAAGACCAAGATTAATGGGGACAAATATCTACAAAGGACAAAGGCAAACCTATTTTAACTTTATTGTTTTATTAGGTGCAAGTTGAACATCTCAAGATATAATGAAGAGAATAATTAATTTATTGCATTAAGAAAACCCAAGCACATTCTATAATTTAGCAAGGAAGAGATGTATAATACCCATCTCAGCGACACAAGACATAGCATTAAGTTATTTTTTTATATATAATTTAAACTTCTATCATAAAATCACAAATTTAACATGAATGAAATGTTTAAAATCCATTAAAAAAAAAACAAAATATAATTTTTGTTATAAAAAAAATACCAAAAACAAAATATATTTTTTTAGAAAAAAATAAAAATAAAAAAAAATAAAAAATACTAAAACTAAATATATATTAAAGAACCATGGGGCTTTGGATTGACGGTGAATGGGTGCGTCTGTTAAGGCACTCCTTGCGATAGGTCACCAGTTCAAATCCCCCGTGGGTACTTAGGTTAGTCTTAACGTAGAAATATATATATATATATATATATATATATATATATATATATATATATATATATATTAAAAGAAAAAAACTAAAACATAAGCAAATAATTTTTATTTTCTATTTATTTATTTTTATTTTTTATTATTTTTTTAATTTAAAATAATTTTTAGAAAAATTTTAAACACTTCCCTCCATTCTAAGAAGCAAAAATAATAATAGGAATAAGGACGGACCAAAAATAACTCCAAGTTCATTGGCTTTGATGGTGGACGAGGTAAGGGAGGGGGTTGCAGTCGTGGTCATGGAGTTTTCTCTTTTACATTATATTTAGGGAGTTCAAGGCAATCTGAATGGAATCATTGTCATCACTAGGTATAATGGATTAAGTGTGATAATGGACAAAATGAAGTAATTATTTGTGAGCATTTGTTCTTGAACGAACATTAGGATCTATCATAGAGAAAAGTACATGCATTAGAAACAACTCAACATTTCATGTGACATTCATATTGTATGCGACTTATTTTTCATTAAAAACAATTTACTTTTTCATGTGACATTCTTTTTTTGTTAAAATTTCTTCTATTTCTAATCTGGATTACAATTGTAATTTGAAATAAAGCTTCCAGTAACTTCTAATTTACCAATCATGCATGGACATCATAAGAAACATTCACAATATAATATGAAGAAAAAATGGGTACCTACTTCATATGCATTAAAAAATGCTTCTACTACTTAATGTGAATTACAAGTGTAATCTTAATTGGATCTCGAGTATATCTTAAACCATATTTTCATTTTATTTTTTAATAATATTAAAAGTTATTATCTCCTACCTCATTTTATGGTTAGCATTGTAATAAAATTATGCATTGTGGTATAGAATTAATACTAACATGTAAAATTGATTTGTTTTCGAGAACACTACAAGTAATGACCACGAAGATGATGATACAGATTATGTTTAGATTACATCATATATCAGAGACAATCATGATGAGGATGGTGATGGCACTGGTGATGATTATGTGGGTGATATTATCAAGATGGTTAGGATGATGATCATGGAAATGATCATGAGGATGATCTTGACTATGATTTTCGTGGTGCTAGCTAGCCATGCGTTATTTTTTATATTTAGTTGGGAGGTCTTAATATGGTAATCATACATTTGAATTTTAGTTGATTGAAATAATGATGATGATATTATTGGTACTATATTGTTACCTTATGAATGTGTTGAAAATTGTTTGCCTTTTTTAATGAAGAATTATTGTGTATGATGAGATTCCAATTTTTTTATGGATTTGTGAATTTACCTTAGAATAATGATATCTATGAAACATTTTTATTTGGTAATCATACATTGACTTTTAGTTGATTTGATTAAATATGATGATGATATTATCATTTTTATCTTGTTATTTTATGTATATATTGAAAATTATCAACATTATTTTGATGGAGAATTATTATATATGATGATATTACTATCTTTTGATGGATCTTGTGAGTTTACCTTAGAATAATGGCATTCACGAAAGATTTTGATCTGATAATTACACATTTGAATGTTAGTTGATTTGATTAAAGATGATGAGGATATTATTAGTATTATCTTGTTACTTGATATATGTGTTGAAAGTTGTCAATGATTTTTTATGGAGAATCATTATATATGATAATATTACTATTTTTGGATGTAATGTTGAGAATTTACCCTCAAATAATGATATTTGCGATAAGTGTTGATTTAGTAGTCATATATGTATATTGAAAATTGTCAATGATTTTTTGATGGAGAATTGTTATATATGAGGATATTGTTGTCTTTTTTATTAATGTTGTCAATTACCCTTAAATGTTTTTACAAATATTAAGTTATCAATTTGAATTGTGATATCTTCTTAAATTTGTTATACATGAAAAGCCCTCCTCATCATCTTGGAGGAGAATACTATGTTTTTGGTTGAAATACCTCTTTCTCCTCGACTATATAAGACAATAATACAATTGATGTACCATGAGGGCCACGTTATCCTAGTTTATAACAAGTTGTCCCCTTCATCTAACTTTTGTTACCAAAATTCTCACTTAGTCACAAGGAAAAAAGATCGAGTTAAATAGAATTTGACACTCTTGTTCACTTTCGGAAACTCATATGGTGGAATGTGATCTCTTTATCCTCATCTTTAGCTTTTTCCTAAAAAAGAAAAACATACAAAAGTGGGAAAGATCCATAAAGCATGGGGAAGCTTTTTCCTAAGCACAAAAGCATCTAAAAAGTGGAAAAGGCCATTTTTATATCAGGAAACATTATTCACCCAAAATCTTTTTCCCAAATTGAACTAATGAGGAATTTGGAAAATCTTCATAGGCTTCACTTTCCTATATATTGGAAGCTTGACCATTGTGAAAAGGATGGGAGTTATTGTATTGTCATGCTATTGAGATCTGTCTTGAGAGGGAGAGTTTTGAAGCTAGTTGTTGGGGGAGGTGTTGCAGCAACTGCATCTGGTCGTTGTATCTTTTCTCCAACTCCTTTATTAATATAGATCGGTTATTCTTCCTTCCATATGCTACTATTCATTCTTCACTTATTCTATGTAACTAATGAATGTATGGGATTTTGGTTTATATTTATTTATTCAGTAATATTTATATGTTTTTGATAGTTTCAATTATCAATATATTATGTTATGAAGGTTGCTTTGTTCTTTCTCTTATGTGTAGGACCAAGCTTTGGAGCTAGGTAGGAGCACTTCCGAGCTACACCAAAAACTCCAACAAGACCTGCATGCGAGGACTCATAGGAATTCCTTCTCTTTTTATTAATCTATACTCTACATCTTGATCTACTAAGAATCTTGAGCCTTAGAACAATATTTCTCTTAATCAGTTTGTCTTAGGTTTCCGGGATAAACTGAGAGGGTTTTATGTTCATCTAAATGTGCGTTAAATCCTACAACAAAATGATATTTAGAAACTATAATATATTTCACTACGTAATTGAAATTAGTAAAATGAACCCATAAAGGGGGTCATAAATTGAAATAAAAGTAAAACTCTAAACAAGAAGCCAAAAGTGGATGTAACCATGGATGCAAAATTGAGAGTAGAATTGGATGTTAAACTAGCCATCAAAACAAGATGCAAACAATGACACAAAAAGGGTTTTAAAGTGGAATTAAAAAAGGGTGCAACACTAGACACAATGAAGGGAACAAAATAGGGCATACAAAAGGATACCAAATTGGGCGCAAACAAGTATGTGAAAATGGACACCAAAATGAGAATGCAAAGAATGGTGTAAAATTAGGATGCAAAATTGGGTGCAAAAAGGATGTAAGAAAAGACACAAAACAAGATGCTAAATGGGACTAAAAAAGGGTGAAACCAAGGATGCCAAAAATGATGCACAACTAGATGAAAATTCAAATTAAAATTTAGGTGAAAAATGAGATGCAAATGTGGACACAAAATGTGGCAAAAAAAAGGATGCAAAATTACACACCAAAAAGGATGAAAATTGGGACATAAAAAATGGTGCAAAATTGGCCACAAAAGTAGAAAAAATGGTGCAAAAATGGGCATAAAAATGGCTCAAATTTGGATGCAAATTGAGATGCAACATTGGATGAAAAATGAGAAGCAACAAATTATTCAAAACTTGGTGCAAAAACAAATGCAAAAGTATATGAAAAAAATGGCTCAAAATTGAACGTAACATTAGACACAAAATGGCATGCAAAGGTGGATGCAGCACATGGTTCAACATAGGATGAAAATTTAGATGCTCAAAAGGATGCAAAATTGGATGCAAGAAATGGTGTTAAAAATAATGCTAAATTGGATGCAACAAATGATGCAAAATAGGATGCAAAAAGGGAGACAAATAAAATGAAAAAGTGGATGAAAAAAATGGTGCAAAAATAGATGCAAAATTTGGCACTAAATCATATTCAACATATGGAGAAAAATTGGATGCAAAAAATGGTGTAAAAAGAGGCAGAAAAACTGGTGCAAAAATAGATGTAAAAATAAGTACAAAATGAGAAGCAAAAAAAGGCATAAGACTAGATGCAAAAAATAGCACAAACTGGATGCAAAAAAAGGCACTAAATCAGATGAAAAAGATGGTGTAAGACTTGACGCAAATTGTGACACAAAACTAGAAGCAAAGAATGGCACAAAACAGGAAAAAAAAATGATGCAAAAATATTTGCAAAAAATGACACAAATCTAGAAGCAAAACCTGTCGTAAAACCAAATGCAAATCTTGGTGCAAAATATGATGCAAAATTTGGTGTTAAAAAAGATGCAAAATTTTGCGCAAAAAAAGGATGCTTTAAAAATTGTACAATAGAACCAGAGTTAACGTCAGGCTGCTTAACCAAATTGAGAAAAAAATGCACTAAAATCTGGTGCTAAAACTGGTGTAAGTTGCCTATTTTGTTGTAGTGAGGAGTTTTGGTTGGAGTAACATCGTGCAGCATGTGCCACATCACATCCCATAGTAATACACATTGCCACCAGTGGCATGGACATAATGGTTTGGGAGCTACATGTTCCCCCTTAATGATAATATCAAATCGAGGTGAGGTCAACAAAGGGATGCAGGTCCATCGACCATGGACACTGCTATCATAATGCTATAAATGTGATATAATTGAACCTTACACCCTTCAAAAGGTCAGGTAATAGGCTCATTGTGTTGGGTGAGACTATGAGGGTAGATGTTAGGATACAAATATACTATGTCACACATTTAAGAATCATACGAGACTACTAAACCGTGACATATGTTTTTACACAACTTGTATCGAGAATTGGTGTATATATATATATATATATATATAGAGAGAGAGAGAGAGAGAGAGAGAGAGACTCTTCATAGAAGTGATGAGATGAGTGTGCATCATGCGTTATAGTTGGCATTCTGCAGTTGGAGCATCTACGACCTGTAGTCGATGGGGATAATTTCAGGGTCACAAAAAAATGGCCATGCAATAGGTTCGCGACCTAACCATTAACAAGCATACCATGCTAGAGACCTACGATCAAACCAACCAAAATTTGGTATTTCATGGTTATTATGTAAGTTGAAGAGCTAGGATTCATGGGAACACCCAATGCAGTCTTGGGGAGACCTCATCCAAACAACAATGACCATAAGTTGATGCACCAATTTATGGTGGAAGGAGTTGGGCTTCCACATGTCATCAAGAAATCCAAGGTAACTAAGCGCTAATCATATATGCATATGTGTTTAGTAACGTCAATCACATGCACTTATACATATGAGCATATGACCACTTCATGGTCGTTAGTGCAAGACCATTTGTGGAAGCAAGATGTACCTTGTAAATTAGTTATCGACAAGTGTATGCTCCCCAATGTCAGTATATGTATATATAAATGCTTGTGGGTAGAATGTCAACATGCTAGAGTTAATCCACAATAGGTAACCATTATATCTGGGTCCAGTGATTATGTTATGGAGGGAGTTATATGTGTGTGTGTGTGTGTATTTATTTAAAGGTATAGTTTAATGTGCACATGGAAAAGAATTCACTCTCAAGGTTAAGAGTTTGCAAACCATGGCCCAGCCGACTGAGGCTCTATGTCTCGTCGGTGTGTAATCAATATATACATATATGCTCACTACATTCGCAGCTAAAGATGAAGGAGATAATCAACTCGTATTAAGGACATCGACGAGTGGGGTTAGGTATGCATGTATGTATGTATGTATGTATGTATGTATTTAAAGGTATAGTTTAATGTGCACATGGAAAATTATTCACTCTCAAGGTTAAGAGTTTTCAAACCATGGCCTAGCCAACCGAGGTTCTATGTCTCATCGGTGTGTAGTTAATATATACATATATGCTCACTGCGTTCGCAGCTAAAGATGAAAGAGAAAATCATCTCGTATTAAGGAAAAGTCCCCAAGCTAGAACGCAAAGCACTTCAAAAGCATCAAAGCTAGGAAAACAATGCCAAAGAAACAAACACACTCAAGCTGAAAAAGAAAGCCAAAAGTGAAAGGGGAACGTAATGTCAATAACATAGGGCTATAGCACAATGGCTCAACAAAAACCAATATTCCTCAAAGGTCAAAACCAGACCCTAGAGGCTAGAAGGCATAAACAAGATTAGATGGGAGTGATAATAGAAAATCAAGAAACACCCAAATGAACTTTTTTAGATGATAAGTGCAAAACCAAACACAACACCACCAATTGTCATAAAAACAAGCAAAAACAAAGGAAATCACTCAAGTAATAGTGAAAAAAATTCATACAAAGGAAAAATTCAAATAAAAAATAGATCTTAGTTGTTATTTGGTCAACTAAACAAATCTTAAAAATTGGATCCAAAGCTAAGGACAATAGCCCCAACCAAAGCACACCAAACCTTTAGGGAAAACTCTAGAGTAGCACCAAAGGAAGGATCCAACACACACCAACAAGAGTGCTCTCAGATCTAATATGTGTCACAATTGAAAGCAACAATAGAAAACATATCCAACAAATAATAGAAAGTTATGAAGAAAAACACCTGAAAAATTAAGGACAGAAAATATGTTGATTTTTCAATCAACTATATCTCCCTCATATGAACTCTGTTTCAGGTGGTTTTTTATTTTATCTGAGGTAAACTTTCAAGAGGATTATAGATACGTACTTAGTTTTACTAAATTCTATTAAGAAAAGAATAGAAAAAACATTCATGTGGGAGGGCGAAGGAAAATCAAACTCCAAATCTTCAATTGGTCATAACTTCCTCATTCGGAATCTATTTTCAATGATTTTTCTATTTTTTAGGATATAATTCTGAGAGGAATCCATATCTATGCTTATTTTTATCTATGCTTGTTTTTATCAAAATTTGATAAAAACAATGTGGCCTACTATTTTCTCAAAAAAAGCATAAACAAAACCTCTAAATCTAAGATCAATTCATATATGAATCAAGTAAAATTAATGGAGATAAAAATGAATCCAAAAACCATAGAAAACTCAATGGGAGACAATAAAAACCAGTTCCAAATCAAAAGAGAAGAGATCTAAATACAAACAGGGCGATCTCTCATCGAAAGCACCAATTTTGTTGCAATGAAATTTACATGCAAGGAGTTATTGCTCTGTAATCCTATGCCCTATTAGGGTTACCAGATAGAAAAAGGAAAAATGGCTAATGGATAGATAGTTCAATCCCAACCTAGTGCTCACATATGCAACATACAAACAATTATAGATGTTATAAAGAAAAGCATGCATATGGCCTCTTCACAAGTTGGTGAATGGTTTTGATTTTATTGCATAATCCTAGCACTCCATTCAAATGATCTGCTTCATCCACACTCGATCTCAACACCTGCACACAACCACAAACACTCAAAGATGAAAAGCAATCTTCCTCAGAAGATCATTAGCTCAAAAAATCATAGAAATAGTAAACATCATTGTTGCAAGCATGTAAATACAGGGAAGGAACATGAATTTATATTAATCCAAAATGAAAGTACAACAAATGTATACCTTCCAACAAATTATATCATCTCCTCAAGCTTGTAGCATGGTCTCATTTCCCAATACAACAAACCTCTTGTGCTATAGTTTGGATACTTGATCTCCCCCCCTTCCCTCTTGGTGAGATTATATAGGCCCATTCTATCCTCCAGGAGAATGTATCTAGACACCTAGGGGTTTGAGAAGTTAGGAAACTTATACAATAATGGACACCTAGCCAATGCATACACAAGTGGGTCAAGTTGATCTCCTTGGGAATGAGAAACTCTTGAAACATTTTTCACAATTATGAGTTTTTTCTCAATTATCTCATAATTATCATATTTTGGAAAATTAATTATGCTAAATTGCTCAATTATGTAATTTCACCCTTTTATGATGGGATAAATCTCACATAAGTAAAACAAAAGGTGAAAAAGGATGCATTTTAGCCAAACAACTTAGGTGAGTTGATAATGGGTTTCTCTCACTATAATGGAGTGGAAAATAGGTTTATAATAATCCCCGTACTCCCTCAAAAGGTTAAAGATATATTTGGTGGTCTATTCATCCCAATAGTCCCTGATGGAAGCCAGTTTTGGTTTCTCCTCAGTCCCGATGTTATGCTTCTATGGTTTCAGAGGTTGCAGTTGTGGGCCAGTCATTACAAGACCAAGACCATTCTTATGTCTTGTTCCCCCACCTTCTCCTTAAAGGTCAAGTGCCTTAATGCTTCCAAATTATCTTCGTCATGTTCAATATTTACCTTCCCTCAAGCCACAACGTCATGAAATCATGAGTCATAGGTATAATTTAAGACATCCTGGTCATAATAGTCCTTAATAAGCTTTATTGATGGGAACAAGACCCTATTGACTACTTTTAAGGCAGTCGTTATCCTCTCATCTTCATCGGAAAAGGAGAAATCTACCTATTGTTCCCCTCCCCCCACTTAATCTTACACCCCCCTGCCCTCGAGGATATTCATTAAGTCTAAATGCATAATGATCCATCTGGTTAGGTAGATCATCTAAGACCCTATATTGATCGATGTGGTGAGTCAATGAGCTACAGAATTCATGAAAGATGTTGTTCAAGACATTGAATATTTCTATAATATTAGAGAGGAGCGGGGAAGATGCCCATATGTTCAACAAACTTTACAGTATTCATTTGGAGATCCACCCTATTGGTGTGGAAAAACATGAAATTGTGTGCAGCCCGGATATAAGCCACGCATACCAATTTGTGCAACTCTAGCTGCATGTAAGTGATGAGCCTCATCATTGGGAACTATATGGACCCTAATACACCTCCTAGCTTATTCAAATCAACTCTTCTCATAATTTCTTACATGTTTTAATTGTATTATGCTTAATGAGATGAGTCAACATGAGATATTATGCCTAGTGGACTAATGTGCATTGATTGCAGGTTTTTGAGAGAAAATCATGGAAATTTTGGCTAACTAAGGGCTAAAACTCAAATGAGACAAGGAGGAGAGACTGTAGGAGATAGATCCTTCTCATTTACCCCTAACTCATTCGAATATTCCTCCATCAATCACACTAGCTCGGAGATGCCCCACTTACATCTTATCATGCAAATTTTATTAATGTTTACATTACCTGGAAATATTGAGAAATATTGGTGAATACCTTCATTTGGAAGCTATAAATTTATTTACTAATATAAAATTCATTATTTCTATTATTCAAATTCCCAACTTGCCTTCTCAAATTAAATCTTAGGTAGGATATGGTCTCCTTCCATTATTTCAAATTATATATATATATATAATATAATATACATATATAGATATATATATATAATATATATATAATATATATATATATATAATATATATATATATATATATATAATATATATATTCATCTCACATTCCCAAATGTACTCTCACAATTACTTAGGAGAAGACATTGTCCTATCCATTTAATTACATCTCACATTCCCAAATTTATTTTCACACTTACTAGGGAGAAGGCATGGTCCTCTCCATTTAATTACATCTCGCATTCCCAAAGGTACTCTCACATTTACTTGGGAGAAGACATGGTCCTCTCCATTTAATTACCAATATATGTATTCATCTCACATTCCCAAATGTACTCTCAGATTTACTTGGGAGAAGACATGGTCCTCTCCCATTAATTTCCCAATTTTATATTCATATCACATTTCCAAATGTACTCCCATATTTACTTGGGAGAAGAGAAGTCAACTGTAAGGATGGAGGAGAAGTTAATGACATTAATGAGAGATGGTTAAGGTGGAAAAGAGAGGGAGGGTATAAAAAGATAATGAGGAATGGAGAAAAGGGCATGTGGGGGTCTTGCTTTGATTTTGGGGTTGGTTGTGATTCTAGGATTGTTGTGATTTTGGAGACCTAAGGAACCTGTGGAGGTTTCTTGGTTTGGATTATTCATTTTGGGCACACTACATCTGGTTGGACTTGGGCTCGAAGGGCTAGGGAACTTGTGGAGGTTTCCCGGGCTAGGAATTATTTCCTAGTTGGCTGGGAGGTAAATCCAGTTGGGTTAGTCAAGACGAGCGTTTCAGTAGGAGCGGCAGCTCAAAGGCATCTCCACTAGCCACCAGTACAAATATTTCTCTATGCATAGATTACTCATGTAAATTATTGAAATGAAATGTTCACTATAAGTTATAGGGATTAGAATGTAAATGGTAAAATTTTCATTGTTTAAAAGTCTTGTAAGAAAGTAAATTATTGTCTCTTATTGCATTTAAATTCTAAAGAAAATAGATTTGTTAGAAGACCCTAGGATAGGGCCTTACACATGGTATCAGAGCTTTGGTTCAAAATCTGGACCCAAAGCCCATTGAACCCAAATTCCGCTATAAAATCTTGTAGCCCTCATAAGGAATTATAATCCTAAAATATATACATATAACGAATTGTTTTTAGATTGAAAATGATGCCCTCTTTATTGCCATGGAAAGAAATAAAACTGAGGTAAAGACATGTTAAAATTGCGTTTACAGGCATATTAATTGTCATATACTGTGTTTTAAAATATATATATATAGGTGTCTGTATATGTCCCTGGGTATACCGTGGAAATTTTCACCACAGGACCTTTGTGGCTTTCTGGACAAAGACTGTCCTTCAGCATTGTAGCCCAACTTCTCTAGATTGCATCTGAAATGAGAACCTCAGCGTCCTCCATTGCCCTATCTAGCAATGTTGTTGAATCCATCTGCTCCTATCCCTCTAGTAATAAGGAACTCCTCCGCCTTCATTTTTCCATAATTAAACTCCCCAGATTTTTAAAATATGTCTCCCCTGTTGTGGCCGGTACCTGTCTTCGACCTTAAATGTATGAATTGTGTTCTTAACCTCGATCCAACTACACCCTGGCTTCTTTTCAAACCATTTTGGTCGATTGATTGGGCCTTTGATTAATTATAAAATGGACGCATTGCTCTATAGTTCATGCCCTCGAAGTTGAGCTTAATTATTCGATTTCTCTGTTGTTCTCGGACATGTCCTATTCGAAACAGGCCTGACAGGCTTAAAGTCAGGCTTTTGTTTGTTTTATGACCTTCTGTGAAGGAAAGATGCTTAAAGCTTTACGCAGGTGAAAAACAATGGATTTACACACACACCAACGGATCAATATGACATGACAATCACCCCGCCTCAACACCCTTTTCTCTAAAAAATTTGCCTTTTCCTTTTGGAATCGGAATGCCATTGAACAATGTATTGATACAGGAGGTTCGGGGTTTGATCATCCAACCCCTCCTCAACCAAAATCATTATTAATGCCTTTGAAAATGCCCCAAATCAATGCTTTTTCCCTTTTTATGTGAGATCGGGATCTGACCGATCTGACGGTCCAGATTAAATTGCTTATCGCTAGTCGCCAGTCACTAGGTCCTTTGACTTGGCACTTTCCTTTGGTAGAGTCCTGATGCGATTTATCGCTAATCACTATTGGCAATCGCTGTTGTATCCACCTAAAACCTTACCGCTCCCCCTCAAAGTCCCGATGTGATATGTCGCAATATCGTATGTCGCAAGGTCCAGGGTTGGGCCTTTAACACATGCCACTCTGCTTTAGCAATGTGATTCATCGATCACGGATCGGCGATATCGCATATTGCACAATCGCAATATCGCAAGTCACAAATTCCACGAGCCAGGCTCACTCCGCTTCAAGCCTCCAATCCGATATTACCTTGCGGACCCGATGGGTGATCAAAACCCTCCCTTATAACATGTCGGATCTGAAGGTCGCACTTTGGACTTCGGCACTTCAAAGGGACTAGTCCCTCTCCACTCAAACTCTGCGATGAGATATTGGTTGCGGACCTAATAAGGGTATCGACCATACTTAATAGGATTTCAAGTCTGAATGAAAGGTTTTATGCATTAAAAATGCATATATGACCAATGATAAGGGATTTTAATATACATATGGGCTTAAGGGTTTAAGAGAAGGTTTTGAACACAACATCGTCATAGGATTCAGGTGTACAGCTACGACTGCCACGGATCCAAGGTGAACAAACAGCGACGACTTAAATACACTTATAAATAGAAATTAATTGATTAAGGCACAACATCGCTAGGAAACACATAAATACACAGTCGCTCTGTCCTTCTCTCCTCTCTGTATCCTATGAACTCCGCCCAGATTCATCTACTAAATAGTCATTAAATACAAATAGAATTCATCATCTCATACTGAACCACATGGTCCACCCCCAGAATTAACTCTTTGTATATACTATATGCTTATAATTATATATTTGAGACTCCCTGTCCCATCCTCGCCTATTCTAGTAAGTGGCCTTCTTCTCCTACATTGTCGTAGGCTTACAATACTCTTGAATCCTCTCTCTCGGTCTCTTGAATCCTCTTTTACAAAAAAGAAAGGAAATTACATATATTCTGTTAGTTAAGTGTTTATTTTCTATTATTTTTCATCCATGGATGTTGCCATAGAAAAGTAATAAGAATTCTATTCCTCTTCCATACAAGACAACCTTTCCTATGTTTGCAATAAATTAGAGATTATTTTTCTTGAAAAATGTGTTTTAGGATCAAAAATCAAGGATAATTGTTCCATAAAATATATTTTCCATGTAAAGATAGAGTGCACTGAAATGATAGATATATATAGGGAAATGGAGGGTAGACAATGTTCCAACACAACAAGGTTGTGTCGAGTAATATCTTACATCAAATAATCAAGCTCTGCCTTAAGATAGACATATTTTTTCTTCGTGACTAGTTGACAGAATATATCAGCCACACACCAATTTAATAGCTAATCTAGCTTTTTAAATGAAATTTCAAAGGGGGGCCTAGTTAAAATAATGTGATTAAAATGGAAGGTTAAGTGTTCAAAAACATATAAAATGGATTTAGTGTGATCATTTAGGGATACCTAAGGATACTAAAGGATGACTAGAAAATGTGGGTTATGACCCACAAAGCCTATCGGAAGCATTTTCTAAGGCCTCAAGCCTTTGAAATCGGACCATATAACATATTGGAGCTTTTATACATGATCGTGATTTTCTTTAAAAACCTCGGGACCATACAATTATCGAAATACATGAGAACAAGGGAGTACACATGGAAACCCCACCGGAACACAAAGTTGGACTTCAAATTCATTGAACTTGCGTAGAGAGTTATCATTGGGTCCAGCTTCCATATCATTATTGTGCTACTCCTCCTACGAAGCCCAAAACCTAGTATGTGACCGCCAATCACTTCTATCGGTGGTATCGCCACATCGCTCATCAGTCATTCGTCTATCGCGATATCGCTACTGATTGCCGACTCCTGACCGATGATTTATCGCTATCGGTGTATCGACATTTTGCCATTCCACGGTCACTGGTCCTTTGACTCCCCATAATTCGATTAGTGATTTTGTCGCGATTGTTGATCTATAAGATCTCACGGTTCCTATCCATTCTCCCATTCATTCCTCTCCACTTGGTCTTATTTTCCTTTGATGAATTCTGCGCTTTCTGTAGGTTTCCTCTGCCATCCTCTGTCTAAACACATGATGACTCCATATATATAACAATCACTCGCTATCATTGGATCGCCATCGATCCATTCAGTGATCGATGGTCAATCAAAACTGCACACGGGACATTCAGCCTATCTATATGAAATACACAAATGCACAATTTCAACACTGTTACACACTTTATATTATACAAGATATGATTACAAGATAAGGTATTCAACCTTAGAACTGAGCTCACATTCAAATACACTTTTCTCACTCTGGTTTACACAATTCTATATCTATCACTTGTATCACTCTCTCTACTCTTTGAACACGTAGGTTCAACACACACACACACACACACACACACACACACACATATATATATATATCAAATTGGATCGGATCACTGAAAGGATCTGGTCACTCTCCTCACAAACCACTCCATAATGCATACATGGCAGATTACATTAAATAAAGTCTTCGAGAGACTTGTTCATTCCATCACTTAAGCTCTGTTTTAAACAGATTTTCCCCTGTTTTGCTCCGATTGATCCACGACCTCTCATTCTCCACTTTGGATTCTTCACTTGATTAAGGTGGAGGGTTAGATGCTCCTGCATCATTAGATGACTATGGGGGAGAATATAGTAGAACCTTGGTTATCATCTTTGTATCAGAAATGGTTGTTTACAAGTATAACAAAAAAATAAGGGGAAAAACTTGCATTTATCTCTATGCAAACTATAGGTGAGATAAGTAAGAAGGCCCTAAGTTGTGCTAATAAGTCTTAGGTATCATGCAGATTTTGAACAAATCAAAATGGTGAGGACGCGAAGAAACCAAGGGCCCAGTGAGTCTTCACAAGGAGCTCCTTCAAATAACCCATTACCTTCACCAGAATTGACTCTCATCTTGCATTCCCTAGAAGCAATTAATGAGACCTTAAGAGGGCCCAAACAAATGAAATGGAAGGGGAACACCCTCCATCAGGGTTAGGGAATCTTGAGGGATCTAGAGACTAAGATAGAGGACCCCTAGTTGAGGAAATTACTAGGGATCTCCAGAAGATTAAGCTCCCAGAGTTTGCAGGAGGTCGTGCCAGTGAGCATGCAGAAGCCTAGTTAAAAGGAATGAGAAGGTGTTTTGCTCTAAGGGATTCCAATTCCAAAGCCAAAATAGCAATATTCCAACTCAGAGGTAGTGCTCTAAACTGGTGGGTAACTTGGAGCGTCAACTGCACCTCACTCCAGACACATTCACTTAGGAATTATTTGAGGAGTGGTTCAGGAAGAAGTACCTGCCAGCGTATTTTGAAGAATAGTAGGTAGGAGCCTTCCATCCCTGATACAAGGAGGTTGTACTATAGAAGAATATGAAATTCGATTTATGGAATTAGTCAAGTATGTCTCCTACATGGATACTGACCAGTGCCAAGTAGATTGTTTTATGTATGGATTGAAACCTAAGATTAGGGCAATGGTGCAGATGTGGGAACCATCCTCAGTTGTAGAAGTTGTAGAACAGGCTCATTATGTCAAAGAACACTTATACTTAAAGGGTGAAGGCAGGGCCATCTTTCCACGTCAAATAGGGTATATGGGGAAGGCCCCTTGTACCTTCCAAAGGGGAGGCAGTCTGAGGCCACCACCATATGGAAACTGGGTTATACCTAGAACACCGACAGTAGGGATTTCAATGGTCTCTAGTGTAGCTTCACCCACAGCTTCAAGAGAGCCTACAAATAAAATTCATACGTGAGGAGAAACAAGTAGGGGCAGGGGTCCCAGGGGAATAAACTCTTTCCAAAGAACTCCACCACATTCAGTTCAATGTCGACAGTGCATCACTTGTTGGGGAGATGCAGAGGACCTCATTACCAGCGGGACTGCCCTGAGTTTCAAACCGGTAACAACTGGAGAGAAGGAAAAGAACCAGTGGGAGGAGTAGGTAGCCACCACCGAATATATGCAGTAGCTGACAATTAGCAAGTTGAACACCAGTCTTCCATGGTAGAGACCTCAAGTATGATAAACAAAGTAAAAGTTAAAATTTTGTTTGATTCTGGTGCTACAAATAGTTTCATTTCACCAGTTGCATTAGAAAAATGTGGGTTGGCAGCCTATGAACATGATGACTTTAAACAAGTTGAGATGGCTTATGGGATACAACAAGTAGTAGGACCTAGTGTTGACCAATGTTAGGTAAACCTCGGGGTCTGTACGACTAAGTTGAAGGCATACTTCACGACACTAGGGACGTATGATGTAGTTATTGGAATGGACTGGCTAGAAGCTCATCGAGCTTTGGTAGACTGTTTCAAGAGGAAAGTGATCTATTTAGATGATGAAGGTAGGCCAACTGAGCTTTTCGAAATCAAGAGGGGAGTGTCCCTACAATTCATATCCATGATGAAGGTAAAATGTTGTCTCAGACAAGGTTGCAAACTATATTTGGTTGAGGCTTCAAGTGACCAGAAAGGACCTTCCCTAGATCAACATCCAGTTTCGTCAGAATTCAAGGATGTTTTTCCGAAGGAATTGCCTGGATTACCTCCTGTAAGAGAGATTGATTTCACCATCGACCTAAAACCAGGTGCAGAACCAATATCTAAGACACCCTATAGGATGACAACTCCAAAACTTTGTGAGTCGCAGATGTAGTTAAAAGAGCTCTTAGAGTTGGGATTTATCAGACCTAGTATTTCACCTTGGGGTGCACCGGTGATTTTTGTCAACAAGAAGGACAGTTCCTTGCGGCTATGCATAGATTATAGAGACTTAAATAGAACCACGATAAAGAATAGGTACCCGATACCTTGAATAGATGACCTATTTGATCAAATGAAGGGAGCAGCAGTCTTCTCAAAGATCGATCTACAATCTAGGTATCACTAATTAAGGATTAAGGAGGAGGACGTATCAAAAACTACATTTCGAACTCGATTTGGGCACTATGAGTTCGTAGTTGTTCCATTTTGTTTAACCAATGCACCAAAAGTATTCATGAGCCTCATGAATGGCGTGTTCAAGAAGTATTTGGACCAATTTGTGCAAGTCTTCCTCGACTACATTATTGTGAATTCCAAGAATGAAGAGGAGCATGAAAGGCACCTAAGGGTGGTGTTGAATTGTTTAAGGGAAAATCAAATGTATGGGAAATTGTCAAAATGTTCCTTCTTTCAGAAGGAAGTTCATTACCTTAGGAACATAATTTCAAGAGAAGGGATTTCAATTGACCCAGAAAAGGTGAAGGCCATAATGGATTGGCTAGTACCAAAAAACGCCCATGAGGTACGTACTTTTATGGGGCTAGCAGGGTATTATCGCAGGTTTGTGGAAGGGTTTTCAAGGATTACAAAACCCATCACCACATTACAATGAAAGGGGGTCAAGTATGAATGGAAAAATGAATGTGACACTGCATTCATAGAACTAAAGAGGCTACTAACTAGTGCACTAGTCCTTCGAGTACCAGACATGGAAAAAGACTTCATTGTCTGCACCGATGCTTCGGTGCAAGGATTGGGTGTGGTATTGATGCAAGAAGGCAGAGTAATAGCTTACGCATCTAGAAAATTGAAGAACATGAATATTTATATGCTACACATGACTTAGAAATAGCAGTCGTGATGTTAGCCTTGAAGTTGTGGAGACACTACCTCATTGGGAGAAGATTTGAGTTAAGAACGGATCATCAAAGCCTGAAGCATCTCTTCACTCAAAGGGATTTGAACGCTAGACAAAGGTGGTGGAGCGAATTCATGAGTGAGTATGATTTTGAGATTTCATACACCAAGGGAAAGGAGAATGTGGTGGCAGATGCACTAAGTAGGAGACCGCGAACCTTCTCCTTAGTAGCCTTAAAGGTAAATTTAAGGGAGAGTGTATTAGAGAAACTCTTTGAAGATAGTTGGTATCTAAAAGTCATCCCAGCCATCCAAAATGGGAAATAGATAGAACCAAAGTTTGAGGGATATGTCCTTGAACCAGATGGGCTATTGAGATTTCAAGGGTGAATGTACGTACCTAAGGAAGGGGGTATAAGAAAAACCATCCTCGAAGAGTCTCATAGAACGCTCTATTGTGCACATCATGGGGTAAAGAAGATGTACGCAGACACAAAGAAACTCTTCTTTTAGGCAGGCATGAAGCATGACATAGTCCAGTGTGTTTCCAAATGTCTTGAATGTCAGCGAGTAAAGGCTGATCATCGCCATCCAGCAGGACTCCTACAACCTCATGACATCCGTACATCTAAATGGGAGGTAATTTCCATGGATTTTATGGTGGGTTTGCCACTCACTTCATAGAGGCACAATGCTATATTGGTTATAGTTGATAAATTGACCAAAAGTGTCCATTTTATCCCAGTAAGGGACACTTAAGATGTTATGGATGTGGCGTGAGTGTTTGTGAATGAAGTTATTTGACTAGACGGATTGCCCACAAAGATCATTTCTAATAGAGACTCCTGATTTACATCTAGGTTTTGGACCAGTTTGCAATCAACACTAGGGACTCAGTTGAACTTGAGCACTGCATATCATCCAGAAACAAATGGGTAGACTAAAAGAGTAAATTGGTTCTGGAGGACATGCTTAGGATGTACGTCATGGATAATCAGACTCAGTGGGAAAGGTACCTACCATTGGTAGAGTTTTCCAATAATAATAGTTATCACAGTTAAATCAGGATGCCTCCTTATCAAGCTCTATATGGAAGGCCTTGCAAGACACCATTGAGTTGAGAAAAGTTCGAGAACCGAGTGATAGTTGGCCCTGAATTAGTTCAAGAAATGGAGGAACAATTAAAGCAGGTTCGACAAAGGTCAAAGGAAGCACAGGATAGACGGAAGAGTTATGCTGATTCACATAGGATTGATCACAATTATGAAGTAGGGGACCAAGTTTTTATTCATATCCAGCCCAACAAAAGCATCATTCAGTTTGGGAAGGGGACAAAATTACCACCTCAATTCGTAGGACCTTTTAAGATCAAAGAGAGGATTGGACTAGTTGCATATTGTCTTGTACTGCTACCCCATTTGCATAAAGCTCATGATTTTTTCATGTATCTATTTTACGACATTATGTTTCTGATGAATCTCACAAACTGGATTGGAGGGAATTGTAGGTCTTGGACATGGGAACCGTAGTGGTCGAACCATTACACATATTGGACCGTAGGGTTCGATAGCTCAGACGTTGCACGGTGGACCAAGTTAAGGTTTAGTAGGACAAGTATAGCTCAGGATCTACTACCTAGGAGGATGCAGAGACTATGCGTCATGACTACCCCTCACTTTTTGAGCATCTGATGACCATTTTGACTTAGACAGTTACCTATGTTAAGGTTCTATTTTGTAGTTCCATGTTATTTATTTATGAACATTATGTAATATTGATGCATTTGGTTGAACACGTGAAACTAATTAGGTTTGATTTTGATGATGGAAAAGTTTGATGTATGACCTAATGTATGACGTACTTGGTGATGATTTATCAAGTGCATGACTTATCAGAGCTATTATTGTTTCATGTATGGCTTAAGTGGATATGATTTATCTAATGAATGACATAGTGAAATTATGATTTGTTTCCAATATGAACTGCAAAATTGACACATGGATACTAGACTTAATAATGTGATCATTATATGCCTTGTTGTTATATAAATGCATGAATGAGAACTAACTCGCATGGGGAAAGAACTATATGATAGCCAAGATCTACTCTTCCATTGAGGGATGGTTGAGACTTCTCATGGGGAAGGTATAATGTACATTGTTCTACTACATTTGGTATCTACTTGATATGCACTCTTATGACACGAGTAAAATGCAAATGACAGGTGGTAAGATGACCTGACTGGATTATTCGATGACAAGTCCAACCAGCTCTATAGTGTGGTCCATGTTAGGGCGTTGACCCTAGTTGTGAAGGAGGGGTGGAGTCATTTCCCACCATGTATCCTCTGAAACCTGGAATCATGGGAGGGCAATGGTGGACACGCTGCACTAAACATGTGATGACGATTGTCAGTTGCCTGCTGGGGAAGTTAGGTCAATGTAGTTGATGCTTCCGCCATGTCGTTTTTATCAGTGGTTAGTATGGTCGTTGCCACTGGATAAAGCAGCAGAGGACGGATAGGGTAGTAACGGAAGTAGGTCAAGATGGATAGGAGGATATAGATCAATTGGAGACTCTTGATGGGAAGTAATGTCATTGTCTGACTTATCAAATTTTACTACTATAACTCTCTCTGTTTGCTATGCTTTCGAACTCCTTGTATCTTTTAATTCCAACTTCGAGATGAAGTTTTCTGAAGGAGGGGTGTATGTAATTCCCCACTTAAATCTTATCATGCAAATTTTATTAATGTTTACATTACCTGAAAATATTGAGAAATATTGGTGAATACCTTCATTTTGGAAACTATAAATTTATTTACTAATATAAAATTCATTATTTCTATTATTAAAATTCCCAACTTGCCTTCTCAAATTAAATCTTAGGTAGGATATGGAATCATTTCATTATTTAAAATTATATATATATTCATCTCACATTCCCAAATGCACTCTCACATTTACTTAGGAGAAGACAAGATCCTCTCCATTTTAATTACATCTCACATTCCCAAATGTACTCTCACATTTACTAGGGAGAAAACATGGTCCTCTCCATTTAATTACATCTCACATTCCCAAATGTACTCTCACATTTACTTGGGATAATACATGGTCCTCTCCATTTAATTACCAATATATATATATATATATATATATATATATATATATATATATCTCACATTCCCAAATGTACTCTCATATTTACTTGGGAGAAGACATGGTCCTCTTCCATTAATTTTCCAATTTTATATTCATATCACATTTTCAAATGTACTCCCAGATTTACTTGGGAGAAGAGAAGTCAACTGTAAGGATGGAGAAGAAGTTAATGACATTAATGAGAGGTGGTTGAGGTGGAGAAGAAATGGAGGGTATAAAAAGGGAAGGAGGAAGGGAGAAAAGGGCATGTGGGGGTCTTGCTTTGATTTTGGGGTTGGCTGTGATTCTAGGATTGCTGTGATTTTGGAGACCTGAGGAACCTATGGAGGTTTCTTAGGTTTGTTGAGAGAAGGGAAATATTGTTTATCTTAGTCTGAATTATTCATTTTGGACACACTACATCTAGTTGGACTTGGGCTTGAAGGGCTAGGGAACCTGTGGAGGTTTCCTGGGCTAGAAATTATTTCCTAGTTGGCTAGGAGGTAAATTCAGTTGGGTTAGTCGAGAGGAGCATTTCAGTAGGAGCAGCAGCTCAAAGGCATCTCCACCAGCCACCGGTACAGGTATTCCTCTATGCATAGATTACCCATGTAAATTATTGAAATGAAATGTTCACTATAAGTTATAGGGATTAGAATGTAAATGGTAAATTTTTCATTGTTTACAAGTCTTGTAAGAAAGTAAATTATTGCCTCTTATTGCATTTAAATTCCAGAGTGGATAGATCTGTTAGAAGACCCTAGGATAGGGCCTTACACAAGCAGCCATGTCATGGAGATCAAAAGGCAGTCGAGCCAGTGATCATTAAAGATCTAGTTTATCTGGAGTTTGGGAGCCGAGCCTCCCTAGATTTAAGGAAGTCATTAGATACTTCAATTGTATATATAAGGAGGCCTAGAGCCTCATTAGGATTCGAATTTTTGTTGGAAAAACACTAGTGATTTTCGAGTTCAAGACTTGTGGAAGACCTTGTGATGTAATTTTCTGTTTTGATAATGAGAATGATCATTTTTTTGATCCAGCACAGGGTTGACTCAGAGGGCTGAAGCTCTTGGGTTAGGGCCCAACCCTAGCATAAAAGGCTCATTTTCTTGTATTTGTATGCTTATTTGATTTCATAGATTAATGGTTTAATTGTCTTTAGCATTATTTCATTGCAAGTAGTTGTGTATTTGATTAGTTTACTTCCAATTGTGCCTTACTTCAATAGTAGCTTAGAAGAGATAAAGGAATATCAAAAATTTGTCAATAGGTGGATCTAGCCTCATTCCTCCCTTCAGGGATCATGGTTTGAGGAAAGAACCCCTGTGCAGCCCCAAAAAGACAAAATTATGATTTCTCATGGAATTTAGGGTTTTGTGTTACATAGGCCAACATTTTATTAGTTTTCAAGAATAGGATTTGATTTCCATTTCTTCTATCTTCAGTCTTACATTAGATCTCATCAAAGTTTCATATTATTCTGCAAGTTTTCCCATGCATGAAATACGCAGCTAGATCATGAAATTATGTTTTCCTTAGTTAATTGAAATCCTTCTCTTTTACATGATTTATGGATAAATGTCAATGATTGATGTAGTGCAAGAGTTTCAAAATTACAAAGGGATATCATGATCAGCAACCTCATCCCAACTTCATCCATCCATGATTATTCCCTTCTTTCACTAAATCCCTCACCAAATTTATCATTCCATAAGAATACTTCTTCAAGCTTGTTGAGAAAATCCAACCATCTCACAATTATGGTTTTGAGCTTTGCAGTGGTCCTAGGCACTCCCTTGCCTCATTCCATCCACCAACCACCTTACCTAAGCCTTACATCACCTTCCAAACCCCTCTTTTTTCTCTCGTCTGCATCCTGTAGGAATTCAGGACATCCTGTAGGATGCATTAGGACATGATCATGTAGGTTGACCTATACTGGCCTGTTTTGAGGCCGAATTGTGGAAAAAGCCCCTAGGAAGCTAGAAAAGGACCACTAATTGTCTCCCAAACCTTCTGACCATTCACCATCATCCCTAAGCCACCTGCCACATCACCAAAGGAAGTTATCTTTCACACTTTCACATAAAAAAAGGACAAAAAGAAAAACAGAGTTGATTTGTTCATTTACATGCACAACAGTAGAATGTTTGATGATTTAGTTTGCATGCCTAGGACAGTAGGGTTGCAGACATGTTAACTTAGCATTCTTTCGAAGCAAAGCCTCTTTGCAGTTAATTAGAAGAATGGTGTGTTTAAGCATTTGATTTCAATCTTTTTCCTTACTGCAATAGAAAAGATTTATTTTAGTGTAGATTTCTCTTTCCCTCATTGGTAATCAAGCTTCTTCTGAATCAATAGAAGTCTGGTTGAGAAACCTTAGTGGTCTATCGCTACCTTAGCAATGACAAAGAGTGGACCCATCACATTTACTTGTGTATACAGCACTATCACCTCCAAGTTTGTACGAACCCCGGGTTGATAAAGTAAAATTGGTAGCCTCGGGAGTTGTAGCATTCTTACTGCAATATTGGTGCTCATCAGCAAGGATGTAGAAGGATCCGCTGCAACAAAATGAGTGCTCGGCCCCCTAAATATCAATCATTTTGTGGCGTGATTTCATTCAATGTGGCAATTGGTACACCACATTTGAGGTCATGAAGGTTGCATTGGGTGCATGTGTCTCAGTTTCTCAGTCAGATCAGTGATCTAGTGTTGCAACCCAATGAGAGAAGGATCATTGGAAATTGATCCCCCTCAATGTTCGTGAAGATACCATGCCATAGCCTCAATCAGATTGCTTGTTAAAGTGCATCTTATAGAGTGTCAATCTTCTACTACGTCAATGGAGTCCAGGTGAGTAAAAACAATGTTTTGATGAACCAATCCTGTTGGCGATTAGGATCGATGGGGTAACTCAGCCTTCCAATTGCATCCTTAAACCTTTGAATCATATCCCACATGGCTTCCCCCTATCATTTATTTATGTCCCATAGTTCAGATAACCCCTAGTGGTTAGTCTATGGAATTTTGAATTGTTGGATGAATTTCCATTGAACTTCATCTATTGTAGGATTTTGTTGAAAAGAGGACCACTTGATGAACCACCTAAGCACTCTCTCGGAGAGTGGTTTGGAATTAAATGTGTTTGATGGAATCTAGATTTTGACGAGCTCTCCAAATAGCCTCACACAAGTACCACTGTTGCTCCACATCCTCATTCCCACTTCCAAGGAACAGGATATTGAGTGAAAGATCTTGTCATGTTTTCAACCATCCGTGGTTGAACCCTTGAGACAAGTATGAACCCATAAGAGCCAGTTTGCAAAGAACCTTGGGAACTTGAGTAACAACTACTATTTCTACCACCGAAGATACCAGCCTTGTAGGTACCATATACTTTGTAAACCTTTGTGACTTTAACTAGCATTGAGAGAAACTGAAAATGGTTTTGATAAAGTACTAAAGGGAGGTCAGGAGAAGTGCTACTTGAACTATTGGGAAATGAGTTACTACTCTTGGGAGATGCATCATCTTCAAAAAATAACCTCGTCATCATGAAATTCATGTCTTCATCTGGGCTTGTACCTTGGTCCATAGGGCTTGATCCATCTGGCATCTCCATCTCTCCTAGTGGGTGAAAATATCTACTACTTCTTTCTATTGGTATCACAACAGTGGGCCTAGCCTCTTCCACTAGGACAAGACTCGCCCTCTCACTATTCCCTTCATTTCGCAACTCCAGATGTCTTAGTATTCTTTCTCGCACTTCTAGACTACTCAACACCGCTCTTACTTGGTGCAATGTCCTCTATCGCCTATGTATTTCCTGCAAATCCTTCTCCCACCATTCTTCAGCTATTTGTGCCTTGTTTCGTACCCTAAGGTCTTTATATTTTTGTGATTCATCTGTGTCCATCTCTCTAACATTTTTATTGATCGCAACTAGGTAGCATTTCTCCCTATACCTGACCCATAGTATTGGGGCTTTAAGTAGCCTTGGACTGGCCCTGAACTAAAAGTAGGTTTTTTTCCACCATTAAGACTTTAACCCACAATGGAATCTGCTTCAACAAAATTCCTCGAAACCCTAACCTAAACACGGTCTCATGCCTTTGAAAAGGACAGATGACCCTCTATAACAAACTTGATGGTGTAGCCCTCTAAAGTAGCTTGTACCTAGAAATCGACAACATGAGTCAAGTCCATATCGAGTCGGTGGAAATCGGCTAGGTCTGCATGAGTCCAGGTATGGGGAGATCTACACCGTCTACCAGTCCCTTCTTTTTTCTACAACCTTCGCAAACAATTGTAAATATCTTCTAGGAACTTACACCAGAATATCTCATATTGATCACTCGCAGGCTCCATGTACGAAACTTCTTCCTTCTCTCACTTCACACTCTTTTGAAGGAGTTGTGCTTGTTGAGAAATAAAATCCTCTACCTGGTCATGCCACCAATCCTAAAGATCCTTCTTGAACATCGTTGACACCATGTTCTAGGTCTCAGAAACAGAACCATTTGTTGGCAAAAAATTGTAAGAGGTAGAGACCTTGGGTTCTGTTGTGGTAAAAAACACAACCCCCCCATTATTGATGCGTCCACTTCGAATAATGGGGACCCTTTCTATTAAAATTTGGCCAAATACTTTTTGGATTTTTATTTTAGTTGATTTCCCTACGCTTTCGTTAATTTTTAGTTTTCTTTGGATTCTTGTTTTGATTTCTTTGTTAGAATCGATTTTTTTACAAGCTTCCCATTGATGCTTGTTTCACCTCATTTGGTCAACTGGTTTGAAAATGGCACTCCTTTGAAGTCTCATCATTTATCTAGCCTGGGTTAAAAATGTATAAAATGTACAATATTGCATTTTGTAAATAAATTAGTTCAATAAGGCATTCATTTTAAATATTAACCCGTAGCAAGTTTTTAACTAACATTTTTCTTTTTTAGTCATGTAGCCAAATTATTAATTATCGGGGTTTTAAGAAATTCACTCTAATTTCCCAATCAAATCCTAAACTCAAAAACCCAAACATTCAAGTGCTGTAGTTAATTTTATTATTTTTAATTATTTTCAAAGTGGCGTATTTAGATAATTTCACAACTTATTAAATTCATTAAAATAAATCAACAAAATAAAAATAATTTAAATATTATAATAAATTATTAGTATAATTAATTAATTAATAAAATTTAATATAAAAAATAAATAAATAATATATAATCGCATCGGAGGTTTTATTCGGAACATATTATAAAAAACCCTGACATTACACCATACCCCTGATGCGATATCGGGTCGGAAGTCTTGTTCGCAATGCATTTTACAAATCCTCGATGCACACCATAACACCCATAACCCCCGATGCGATATTGCATTGGGGAAGTTCACTTGACACAAGTCTATCAACCCGTCCATCCTCCGATTCGCTGATGCGATGGATCATGACGCATTAACTCAAGTCGCATTAAAACTTTGGTATTTGATTTCAAGTTTTCGAATCACTCATACGTATAAGTGAAGTGAGCAAGGGTAAGTAATATAAGGTAGGTATAGTAGTTTAAAGATATAATATAATATATCAAATTAATTTTTTAATATTTTAAATTAGTTAATATTATTATTAATTAATTAATTTTAATTTAATTAGATTAATTAATTTATGATATTTAATTAATTTGATTAATTTAGGTTTAAATATCATTTAGAATTAGTTTTTAATTAGATTTAATTTGTTTATAAATAGTTAATTAGATATTAGTTAGTTAGATTAATGATTAACAATTAAATTAGAAACTAATTTAGGATTAGATTTTTAATTCAAATTCTGATTTTTAGCCCAGCAACAGAATTTCCAAATTCATGCCAAATTTGACTCATCAACTTTGGAAGCACATAGAATGAGTTTTACTTGGCCAAATGAGGCCCAGGATGGCTCATTGGAAAGAGAAAATCAAGGAGAACATTTTGGAGGAGGTTTCACTAACAGATTTAATCATTTATTGGGTCAAAAATCAGGCAGAAGATCAAGCTCCGAATTTTGAAAACAAAATCATTTTTCTGAGTTTTATTTTCATTGGTCTAGGCCTCTTCTAATTGCAGATCCATTGGTTGATCATATCTCTGGCCAATTAAACCATCCCAGGCATCAAGAGAAAGTTTATATTTTATTTTCAGTTATTTATTTAAATAGAATTTGACTGGATTTGATTTAAATGCCAGCAATGCCATGATTGATTTTATTGTTGCATTTTAATTTATTTTGATTTCTTCTTGCAGGAAAACAGTGGAAAGAATATGGAGAAAAAGATCCCAATCAATGAGAAGGCTCTAGCAATTGAAGATCAGGATTTTTGAGCAAATAAAATTGGATTTAACAGATTTCTCTTCAACAAACTCTTCTCTCAAGAATTCCTTCACAAATATTATAAATAATAGATTGCAGAATGTAATAAGGGGCTGCTCTCCTCTGCAATTTTAGACTTCTGAAAGCACTATTGTAATAGGAATTTAGAGTTGTAGGAGAGAGGAGAGAAAATCTCAGATCTGGGGATTATTGAGGATTTTCCCTTTGTATCTTGAATTATGTGTGAGGGGCAGAGTTTGCACTATTGTGGCTCTAGTTTTGAAGGAAGAAATTCAAGAAATGTAAAGGGCTGTTAGAGACCAAGGACAGAGAAATGGATACAATAAATTGGTATTTCTAATACTACTGTCTCAAATATCAGTTTTAATTTTATGGTGACAGAAATGTGTCATTTTATTCATGTTTGTGCACTATTGTCAATATGGGTAATTTGTCTCAATTTTGTTATTATGTATCTCTGTTTTTTATGGCTTAATTTCTCATTTTTGAGTAACTATTTACTCATAAATCTGTCTTATAAAATTGATTTATTGTATGGTAATGTGTTGGAACTATTTCCACATATCATTATTCAATTATTGGATTTATTGATCTAATAATCAATATCATTTTCGTGAACTGCTTCCTGGAATGTTATTGGTTTATTGTTTCAAGTTTTAAGGTCTCAATAAAATGTGTTTTGGTAACCATAATATCAGTTAATTGAACTACTTCATTAACCTAATATTCATTATAAATAAGGCATATCTAAATCCCAATACTTTAATTATCTTTCTCTTAGTTGGGTTAGATCTATATCTGCCTAATTAAGATAGGATTTAGATTAGTTTCTTTTGCTTGTATCGTAGAGTAAACTTGCATTTAGAGTAAATTATACATTACGTTAAGTCTTCTCCTCAATGAGGCAAAACTTTAGTTGTGGTTTGGCTGAACCCAGATCATCTTAAGGGTCATCCTCTTGCTTGATCAGCAAGGAGAAGTGATCTGATATCCCTGTCTATTGGTAGGTAAAGATACATCATAAACCAATAGC